>JAODXP020006743.1:0-65801 GCA_027497455.2 Sardinella longiceps | reverse complement strand
AATTACAGGCCCTGAAATACTGGGTAAGGAGTAGGCAAGAACGGTGTAACAAAAAGTGTCAAGGGATGAATTAATGCTTACAGTGCTGGAATAACACAAACTACTATTGTACTGTGATATTCTCATGATGGCCCATGCACCCAATTTCCTCAGCAGTAGCTTTGACAAACCTCAAACTACCTCCATGTTGCAGAATATTTATGCAGTACTATCATTTATGATTTATTCCCTCGGCCGTTCACACTGAACGCGCTTTTCCGCTTGTAAAACGTGAGTGTTCTGAAATTGTGAGTGACAGAAACATGCAAGGTCGAAAGTGATAATTGTACGTCTTGTTGCTATGACAACTAGATTTGGCTAAACCGCTAACTCCCCGACTTAGCTATGACTGGCAGCTAGGCAACGGGCCCATTGTTGAAGAAAACGCGACCTCAAAAGTTAAACTATTTTCAACTTTGAGCGCTTACGTTTTTAGGCACTAGCATTTTTCCCCCTTGCGTCTAGTGCTTTTTTTTACACGAGGCACGTTGCAACGGTCAAGTTGCATCGTTCCATAGGGAAACAATTGAAATTGAGCGCCTGGAGGTGAAAAAAGCGTGTGAAGGGCCGCTTACTAGTGCAGTGGGTTGGGGGCTTCATTCTCTACATTCAGTTTTTTGTTTTTGTTTTTTGTCACTGAGGATAAACATTGGCACAAGGGTGGAAAAATCTGGTTGATTATTTTGGTGGCTTACGTTGGTTAACATCATGTAAATATCAATGAAACAGAATGTGTTCTTTAAAAAAAAAAAAAGGGAATACAGCGAAGAGGTAACATCATGATGGCACTATTTCTCTCTAAAATGCCCTATATTGCACACCCATTGGTAAATTCAGTAAGCTTAGGTTTACACCTTGTAATGTTTACATCTGAATTACAAAAAGTGAGTACAGAGAATAACTCTTGTGTGCCCTTTTATAATAGAGCAAGAGATGGAGCAACTGGTGACCAGTAAGTGTCTTCTTCTTCTTCTTCTTCTTCTTCTTCTTCTTCTTCTTCTTCATTTTCTTCTTCTCCAAGTATGCCTCACTGTGGCCTGTAGAATCCAACTCTGCCCAGATCCAACTCCGCCCATGTCCAAGGTAGCCATTTTGATTGATTGCGTCACAGTGAACTGCATGAAGTGGGCTACAATAATGAAAATTAAAAAATGAAATGGAAAAGAAATGGGGGGGGGGGGGGGGGGCAAAAGCCATAAAAAGTTAGGTTTTTTTTTTCCATATGGGCCATTTACTTTCAAGGGAAAGACATTTCCACCATTTTACAGTACATTCAAGATTGTAGGCTATGTTTAGAGAACACACTGTCAGTGATTATAATGTTTTATGACATAAATGTGATGACTTAAGATGGACTGTAGGCCAGCAACAATTCAGCCTCGGCTGTAGCCTCCATTTTCCAGGATTTTGATACTAATGATTTTTCTCTTTCTTAAGTATTCGTCAAACTCTCAGCGATCCTCATTTTT
Organism: Sardinella longiceps; assembly: GCA_027497455.2. Classification (NCBI taxonomy): domain Eukaryota; kingdom Metazoa; phylum Chordata; class Actinopteri; order Clupeiformes; family Clupeidae; genus Sardinella; species Sardinella longiceps. The sequence goes on along the minus strand of JAODXP020006743.1, from coordinate 64,293 downwards.
CCGCATTCTTTTGTGAAAACATTTGGTTTAAAATTTTGGTTTAAATTACAGGCCCTGAAATACTGGGTAAGGAGTAGGCAAGAAAGGTGTAACAAAATGTGTCAAGGGATGAATTAATGCTTACAGTGCTGGAATAACACAAACTACTATTGTACTGTGATATTCTCATGATGGCCCATGCACCCAATTTCCTCAGCAGTAGCTTTGACAAACCTCAAACTACCTCCATGTTGCAGAATATTTATGCAGTACTATCATTTATGATTTATTCCCTCGGCCGTTCACACTGAACGCGCTTTTCCGCTTGTAAAACGTGAGTGTTCTGAAATTGTGAGTGACAGAAACATGCAAGGTCGAAAGTGATAATTGTACGTCTTGTTGCTATGACAACTAGATTTGGCTAAACCGCTAACTCCCCGACTTAGCTATGACTGGCAGCTAGGCAACGGGCCCATTGTTGAAGAAAACGCGACCTCAAAAGTTAAACTATTTTCAACTTTGAGCGCTTACGTTTTTAGGCACTAGCATTTTTCCCCCTTGCGTCTAGTGCTTTTTTTTTACACGAGGCACGTTGCAACGGTCAAGTTGCATCGTTCCATAGGGAAACAATTGAAATTGAGCGCCTGGAGGTGAAAAAAGCGTGTGAAGGGCCGCTTACTAGTGCAGTGGGTTGGGGGCTTCATTCTCTACATTCAGTTTTTTGTTTTTGTTTTTTGTCACTGAGGATAAACATTGGCACAAGGGTGGAAAAATCTGGTTGATTATTTTGGTGGCTTACGTTGGTTAACATCATGTAAATATCAATGAAACAGAATGTGTTCTTTTAAAAAAAAAAGGGGAATACAGCGAAGAGGTAACATCATGATGGCACTATTTCTCTCTAAAATGCCCTATATTGCACACCCATTGGTAAATTCAGTAAGCTTAGGTTTACACCTTGTAATGTTTACATCTGAATTACAAAAAGTGAGTACAGAGAATAACTCTTGTGTGCCCTTTTATAATAGAGCAAGAGATGGAGCAACTGGTGACCAGTAAGTGTCTTCTTCTTCTTCTTCTTCTTCTTCTTCTTCATTTTCTTCTTCTCCAAGTATGCCTCACTGTGGCCTGTAGAATCCAACTCTGCCCAGATCCAACTCCGCCCATGTCCAAGGTAGCCATTTTGATTGATTGCGTCACAGTGAACTGCATGAAGTGGGCTACAATAATGAAAATTAAAAAATGAAATGGAAAAGAAATGGGGGGCAAAAGCCATAAAAAGTTAGTTTTTTTTTTTCCATATGGGCCATTTACTTTCAAGGGAAAGACATTTCCACCATTTTACAGTACATTCAAGATTGTAGGCTATGTTTAGAGAACACACTGTCAGTGATTATAATGTTTTATGACATAAATGTGATGACTTAAGATGGACTGTAGGCCAGCAACAATTCAGCCTCGGCTGTAGCCTCCATTTTCCAGGATTTTGATACTAATGATTTTTCTCTTTCTTAAGTATTCGTCAAACTCTCAGCAATCCTCATTTTTCCGCATTCTTTTGTGAAAACATTTGGTTTAGGCTACTTGAAGACATTTAGTTTTGGATTAGACTGTTGCTAGACTATGTTAGCCCCACTTGGGCCTTGACTTCTCCTGTGTTTTGACTGTTTGTTTATTCCCACTTTGACCTTTATTTATTATTATCCCTGCCAGGTGGTAATTTTTTCACTGGAATTTGTTTGTTTGTGCTACGCAAAAGTTACATGGATTCTTATTACATTTTTACTAGAGATGCATCTTTTCTCGAAGGAACCCATTACATTTTGTTAGTGCCAGTGATTCGTAATGCCATCTGGAATTTATATTGTGTCAGTGACAATATTGCCTTGGCAGAAGTGGAGTCTACAGAAGTGCAAAGTCTACGTTCAACTGTAGACAGTTCAGCTCTCCCATTAGCCTGGTGTCTACATTCAATGTAGCCTCTGGGCCAATCAAAGTGTTGGATTGTCTAGATTCAGGTAGACTACCAATCAAATGGGACATATGCAAATACAGTCGTGGCAGTGAACAAGCCCCTAAGGTCCGCCTTCCTTTGGGAGATCTCTGTTGACTTCACAGTGAGACGTAGTGTGAAAAAATAAGAGGCGTTGTAATGAATAGGGGGTTTATGTGTGGTCCATTCAACAAAGCTGCAACTCCTGATTTGCAATGAACATAAGACATGTCAGATGTCACTTTTTGTTTGTTTTGATGATGTCGGAGCTCCATGTGCTTCTGATTCCTACAACTTCCTGGTCCAGCAGGCAAGGGGGAAGGTATATGTAAATTGCTAAAAGTTGCATGATGTCATTTTTTGAATGTAGACTCTCCACCAATGGTGTGCAAGATCAAAAGCACTTCGCTACTGCTCATCGCCCTTGGCGGAGGTCTGCACTCTCCAAGTGCTTTTGTAGTTTGTAGTTTGTAGTCAGTGTGACAGTAACAGATGGGACTCAAAATTCTTCAACCTGTATTTTATTAACACAAACTTTTTATTCTATAAAGAAACCCTGGAAGAATTTCAGGAGCACATAAAGAAGACTACTAGAAGACTTGAGAAGAATAAAGGTAAATAAATCTGATAAATCTTTAGGACTTTTCTTATTGCTCATTTCCTTTATGAATAAACATTAGTCTTGTGGTGAAAATTAAAGTGGTGTAAATGTTTTATCTTGTTGGGTAAAAATGATATTTTGAAATAAGTAGCTTACTAATTACTAAAGTAGCTTACTAATTACTAAAAGATAAAATTGTTCCCATCATGTAGGTCAACACATAAAAAGTCTTATCTAAAATGTGAACATAATTATCCATATCTATTATTCCCTCTAGATAAGCTGAAAAAACTGGAATCTAAAATTAAGGGTATTAAGATAACACTGAAAGCGACAAAAGGTAAATGATGAAGGGATTTTATACAAACAAATGTATGTGTGCGTCAAGTGTTACTAGAGAGGGTTGAAGCGGAGCTTCACTCCCTTTACTCACTTCAAATCAGATGTTTAATACTGATCTGTTCATAATCAATACTGATGTTTTGTCTATGATCTGTTTGACTGCTTGGGTTTAGACTAAAATAAATTTTCCATGATTTGTTTTCCCCTGTAACAATGACAGAAATGTCATGAGCTGTCTCTGCTCCTGTCTAAAGTGAAGCAACTTTCGATCACAAGTCTGATTAACTCAGTTTAGCAAGCTAAAGTTAGCTACATTTACTGTGGTGATGAAGGAAGTTGGCTAGTTGGCAAGCTTATGAAGCTAACAAGCATCAACTGAATTGGTGGATGGGTATCAAGTTCAGAATTCACATCGGACCATCTGAACATCATTAAGGTATTGCCCTCAAGAATGCTTCAGGTCCTTGTAGATGGTGCTCAGTGCAACTTATAGCTTGACTTCCCCACTGTGTGAACCTGTCGTTTCCCCCACGTGGGACTATTTTTCTCAATTTCCCTCACAGAGGAACTAAATTTGTGGGCGTGGTCAGACTTGCTGTCTATCTATACATTATCAAAGAGCGCTCAGAGAGCACAGACCTCCACCAAGGCAATGTGGTTACAAACGCAATATAAATCCAAGATGGTGTTCTGAATCAACACTAAAATTACTTGTTAGTTGTCCCAATACACACATCCAAAAAATGTCATCCAAATCCGTGCAGTACTTTTCAAGTTATTTTGTACACACACAGACAGACAGGCAGACAGGCACACACACACACGCACACACACACACACACACACACATGCCGTCGAACATCACATATTAGACACTAGAAAGTCATTCAATACATTTTACAGCATGTCTGTGAAATGATCACAATGATCTCATAAAGCAACATCATTTATAGATCGTAAACCACTGGATAAGCTGTTAAGTGACCTGAATAAAATGGAAAAAGAAAACCATGACCTGAATGAGAACATAAAAGGTAATTTATTTTATATATACAGTATGTGTAAAAAATAAATGTATCCTTTGTCCCATTTTACATCCCAGAAATCTTGTGGATTTGGTTTTAAGGTACTGCGTTGTCCCTCTTCCATGCACAGTATAGAATGTAGCCTATTTATGTGTGTCTATGGTATAATCTTAAAGCTGTATTTGGCAAGTCTTTTAACCCTTTAACCGCCAAAGTCGCTCGAATTGCGACAAGCATGTTGCCGTTTTTAAACTCTTATAACTCCTAATCTAACGTTTGATTTTGCTTAAACTCGCCTCTAGTAATTAGCAGACATGTCATACTTTGATATAAACCTGAAAAAACTTTGTGTCCAATTCAAAAATATTTAGTGAGAGGCTTTTGAAAAAGCATGTCAAACAGCTCTTTCAGCGGGCAGTGATAGCCCCGCCCGCTGGAATTGCGTGCTCACATGACGGCAGGAGAAGGAAGGAGACACACGTGGATTTAGTGATCTCATGTTGCTGTTCATAAAGTCTCATAACTCCTAATATAACATTTCATTTTGCATAAACTCACCTCTGGTAATTAGCAGACATGTCCTACTTTGATATAATCCTGAAAAAACGTCGTGTCCAGTTCAAAAATAATGAGTGAGAGGTGTTTGAAAAAGCATATGAAACCTGGAGCTCTGTCATGTTAGCTCTGTGTTAGCCCCGCCCGCGGGGATTGTGTGCCTGCTTGACGGCAGGAGAGGGAAGGAGACACACGTGGTTTTAGTGATCTCAACGAAGCAGGTTTGAATCAAATCAAATCAAATATTTGGGCTGTAGTGAAGTTGGTGGATCTGTTTAGAGCTGCCAGGAATGAAAAAAATTTAAAATGGAGGCAATAATAATAGTTTTACCCGCGATTAGAACCAAGAAAGCTCCAGGAAGTATGGAGCTCCATCGGCCGTCATTACGGAGGTCATATCGAGGTCAATACGTGACGTATCGCTCTGAAATTTGGAGGGCATGTTCGCGAGGGTCTAAGGAGCATTTTTGTCATTTACATCAATCGCGTATCTCTTACCGCTTTTGCGCTACACGCGTTTGAAATTTAGACGCAATTGTTTGCAATGTTGCAATTTTAATTCTGGCGCTTAAAGGGTTAAAGTCAAATTTCATAGAATTGTCATGTTTTGTGGAAGTAGGCCTAGTACATGAGAAAGGCTATTTAGGAAAAAAAAAACAAAAACAAATTCTCTAGCTCCATCTAAACCCTTCATTTGTGGTTGCATAAATCCAGTGCTCCCTGTAGCCTTCCACCAATCAGGTTTGGAGGGAGGGATAGCTTAGCCTGGCACGCCCTCACAGTGACGTAACAACTTCAGCGTTGCTGTCGCTGGTCTGGCCAGCTACAATCTAAACAGCTGAGTTCCAGAAAACACCCCCTTTGCCGGGAACCAATCAACTTTAAGCAGCTCCAACGACTCTCAGTCCTGTTCAAGCAGTTCCCTTTGGATCACATACGTCAGAGGAAAGAGTGGTGTGATTAGTTTCGCTTTGGCATAGCATTTTCGACCAGTAGCAAACCGAGGCATTTGAGGGAGGCGGGACAACCATGCGCTTTGAGAAATGTTTGTTATATGGGCTCTTGGTCAGACCGAAGTCTCGGAGTCGCAGAGCTTTGAAAGTCGATGACAATGGACGAGGGATAGGATGCCTGTCCATCACAGCTTTGTGAGCAATCCAGTAGGCTTGGGCAAACTAAGCCCCGGGGGCCATGTGCGGCCCATTAAACTATTCAATCCGCCCGTGGAGCCTTCCCAAAATAGAATAATTTCTCATTTAGCCAAGGTGACTATTATAGGCCTGATTTATCAATTAGGCTATTTGTTGTATTTATGAAGTAGGCTACAAATCCCCCATTTTAACCATGCATGTTAACATGTCCTTTGAAGAATATGGGACTACTGGCTTGAGACTTGCCAATTTACTGGCATCAAATATACCGGCATTGATTGTTAACACTAGATTGTTAATGTTAGTCAAAATCTAAAATCCATATGTGGCCCAAAATAATTGCCCACCCCTGTGCTACAGTGAGGGAGGGGTTTGAGAGGCCGTTGAGTAGCGTAGAAGAGACTGGGGAGGAACCACAGAGTTTTATGATTTCAAATTTTGAAGTCTTGGGATTGGGGTCATCTCCCGAAAAGTTTCTAGTTGATTTAGCCTATCGGTAATGCCTGGCAGAGACTGATAAAATTAGTTGGGTTCTCTTTCTGTCACGAGCATCCACTCTGTCAGATACATTGGTATGCCTTTCAATCGTGGCATGTAATGTTGCTCTCTGCTTCAGTAGCACTGTCAGCTGTATGAACTTGCTTTGGTAGCTAATGTTAGTCCACTGCTGCCGGCTACAAGTCAACAAGGCTACAGTCAACTACATTGCTGCCCAGACACTAATACATTGCAATACAAGGGTTGTTTTATCTCTGACATTGTTCTATCAACACATTCATTTACCTTGATTGTCTGGCATTGTAATTTAAGTGCTTTGGGTGTCCTGTCGAGTTTGTATTGTTTTTATTCACTGGCTAGCTTGGTTTATTGACTGGGAGGTGGTAGCGTAGTGGCTAAGGCTCCTGACTAGTGGGCTAGTAATGTGCATGTTCCGAGTTTGAATCCCGGCTGCCACTGTTGCGCTCTTGAGCAAGGCGCTTAACCCTAAGTTGCTCGAGGGGAGCAGAATTTATATTGCATGTCCGGTAACACTTTGCGGTAAGGGTACATGAATTATCATGAATTCATGCATGAAAGCATTCATGATAAATTCATGATTCATGCATTACTTCATCTCTGAAAGTCTAATGAGTTATCAGGAATTAACATGAATTCATTGTTTTTCATTAATGACCTCCTGCTGAAATAGCACATGATCTTAAGTATTAGTTACTCTGGGTACATCATCATGAGTTATGATTAATTAGCATGAGTCATGATTAATTAGCATGATCATGATGAATTCATCATATTTGTGCCCCCTCAACTGAAGTGTTGACATGGTTAAATTGGTAAAATTTAGTTGACGTATGGGATAGATATGAGAAACTAGGCCAAAGTAGGCTAAATAAGTACTTTTATTATATCAAATTCTTTTGAACAAAAACATCATGATCATGTGTAATTAGTCATGACTCATGATGATGTACCCAGAGTAATTAATGCTTAAGATCATCTGCTATTTCAGCAGGAGGTCATTAATGATAAACAATGAATTCATGCTAATACCTGATGAGTCATTAGATATTCAGAGATAAAGTAATGCATGAATCACGAATGAATCATGAATGAAATCATGCATGAATTCATGATAATTCATGTACCCTTACCGCAAAGTGTTAAGGCATGTCCAAATTAACTGTATATTTTTTCCTGACAGGACTGGAGAATGAAGTGGACAAAATGATTAAGAAAATAAATAAAGGTAAATAAGATCAAAAGGCACTACTAAATAGTGTGCTCAAGCACGAATCGTGAGAAGTAAGAGGCCCAAAGTTCCAAAACAAATGAGGTGCAACTGGGAGCCACTGGGTCCCAGAGTTGGAGAACTGGAGCCCAATCCATTAGAACACACACACACACACACACACACACACACACACACACACACACACACACACACACACACACACACAATAATACTGGTTCTCCCTATACCTGTCATACTGCACCTTACCCCTCCCCAGCCCCACACTATCAGTCACACTTTGAACACAATCCCCCTTTCATTGCCATATGCAAATGGAAAAAGGTTTAAAATGATGTATAGTGTGGCAGTTTATTTCAGTTGCACCTTGTAATTCTGATTTAACAGTGAAAAGTGCAAGAGATGGCAAGTCCAAATCTCCTGTTTTAGACACACATTTTCTGACATTGGCAGACTGCAAAAAGAAGGTAGAATGGATCAATGGTCACAAATCCTATATCTTGAGTACTTCAGATACATGGTTTGTAATTTGTGACATTGATCCATTCTACCCTCTTTAACTCCTGTTGCAAGACATTAAAGACTGTAATATAATATATGATAATATAACATAAGGTCTAAGTTTTAAATATAATGAGAGGAACTATTTGCTATTCTTCTCTGCTATTATACGATTCTCTTCTCTGATTGATTGATGGGGTGGCCATTAGCTTCGTATAACCTGCTACCTGAGATGTTTTTCTCTTAAGAAGTTTCACCACCGTTCCATAGCAATGCTTTTTAGAATGATAATGAGTCTAAGCAGCCTTGTAGTTTTACTTTCAGTACCCAAACCAAACAGTTTAACTTCTCGACAAATGGAGTCACATGTTTCTTTTATGTTTTAAACACTTGCTAAAATATACTGTATGGGAGATTAATACAAATGGGAGATAAGCGGGATAATGGCCTGCGAGGTGGCTGGTTTGATGGAAATTATGTCTACAGGAGGCAGAGGCAACTCCACTCCGTGCTGTGCATGTGGCTGGAGCTTGTAAGCCCACCTCGCCATTACTTCCATTCAACCAGTCACCTCATCGACCGCTATCTCCCTGAGCAATTCATTCAACAGTTCATTGGCAACATCAAGCATGAGGGTTTCGGCATACTCCACATCTGTGAATGGTTTTCCATTTCTCACAATTGCCATTCCAGTAACCTTGGACTGAAATAAATAGATGGATGGATTGAAATAGGCCTACATGAGAATGTTTTATATCTGTAACATTATCATTCTTTTTATTAAAGATTTGTCTGCAAACCAGATGCTACAGTGGATAAGTTGCTGTAATGTAGCGATAAGTTGCTGTAATGTAGCTTGCCATCACATTAAAAAACTGGCAAACACATGAACACATACACACACTACACACACTATACCTGACATACTTCTTCACATACTACCTTCACATCTTCCACATCTTAAAAATAAAGAGGGAATATAATCGCAGGTGAGCGATTTTGCTTCATTCTTTATCTGATGCCTTGGAAAAGGGTGAATACATACGCTTTTAGGAGGCATTGGGCTGCACATGAGCAGAAAACTCCCGGGCCGAAAAAGGTTCCCACTCTGGTCAGGAATCCATGGCAACAGAGGTCTTATGCTGTATGCAAATGAGAAAAAAGTTTAAAATGATGTATGTTAGTTTTTATTTGAATTGCATCAAAGAAATTGATCTAACAGTGAAAAAGGGTGGATGTCAGGGATGGCAAGTGTAAATCTCCTTTGTTTAGTCAGGATAAATTCACCTATTTTCTGATATCAACAGAGGTGCAAGAGGACTCAGAAAATGGAAGAAATGCGCAACAAACAGATCAAGAGGGTAAAAACACAAAACACAACCATTTACCATTTACCCATTTCACCAATACCACCGTATCACGTAATGTACTGTTGTGAACTTTTCTTATATGTCTATTTAAGTTCACTTTGAGTTCTTTTGTAGCTGAAATGACATGGATAACTGCCCCAAAAGGTTCAATGTTAATCAGAATTATTGGTAACACTTTGCGGTAAGGGTACATGATTCATCATGAATTCATGCATGAAATCATTCATGATAAATTCATGATTCATGCATTACTTCATCTCTGAAAGTCTAATGAGTTATCAGGAATTAACATGAATTCATTGTTTGTCATTAATGACCTCCTGCTGAAATAGCACATGATCTTAAGTATTAGTTACTCTGGGTACATCATCATGAGTCATGATTAATTAGCATGAGTCATGATTATTAGCATGATCATGATGAATTCATCATGTTTGTGCCCCCTCAACTAAAGTGTTGACATGGTTAAATTGGTAAAATTTAGTTGACGTATGGGATAGATATGAGGAACTAGGCCAAAGTAGGCTAAATAAGTACTTTTATTATATCAAATTATATCAAATTCTTTTGAACAAAAACATCATGATCATGTGTAATTAGTCATGACTCATAATGATAAACAATGAATTCATGCTAATACCTGATGAGTCATTAGATATTCAGAGATGAAGTAATGCATGAATCATGAATGAATCATGAATGAAATCATGCATGAATTCATGATAATTCATGTACCCTTACCGCAAAGTGTTACGGCCGAATCACACCGCATCTGGGCGTTCGCGGTGCGGGAGCGGGGCGGTCCGTAAGCGGTCCGTGAGCGGTGCCTGTGGACTTGGGCATTCACACAAGAAATTGTTTCTGCGGTGTTCTGCGCGAAGCGGCTGCCCGAGCTCTGCATTCAAAATCTATAGACACCGCGCAAGTCCCGCTTACCGCGCTGAAAACGCTTGGAAAAATAGAACTTGTTTCTATTTCAAAAAAGCAGCGCGGGAGCTGCGCGGTTCACCGCTCAGAAACCGGACAGGAGCCGCGCAGAACACGCGTGCAGTCTGAATGACCTAACCTGTTAACATGTATTCTAAATGAAATCGCCCCAAAACCGCGCCCGCACCGCTTACGCGCCGCTCACGCACAGGTTTGTGTGTGAATCGGCCGTTACCGAATTATTCTGTATCATTATAGACAATGAGAAGAGGGTTGAGCTGCTGAAGGGGGAGAAGGAAAGAAATACCTCTACAACACGTCTGGAGAAAGATTGTGAATTTAGCTTTAAATATACACATAACAGGCAGCTAAATAGTTCAACAAAACATGTAAATAGAGTTGAGTGAAACACTGAGGGTCTGATGTAGCCTCCAAAGAAAGCACAATGGCTGAATTTACCTTCATATCTGACTTTACAACAAATGCTGTTGTTGGCAACATTATATTGAATTTATTAACCTTTCATTTCATCAGGTTATCAGTACTCAACTACCATTTCATGTAATTTGCGCTGCCATAAATGACTATCAGTAAAGAGAGTTTCTCTCAACTCTGATTAAACTTTATGAATGTTCTCAAACCCCAGATCAGTAGCCACACCCATTATCAAGGCTTTGAACCAGTTTATGGAATAAAAACGAAAACCAGAAACTTTTGCCATTTTGCTAGGAACAGAAAGAAAACCAGAGACTTTATCATTTGTATTGTTCTGGAACGGAATGTTTTTTTTTTTTTTTAAATAGTGGTAACCGGTTAAAACTGGTTCTTTTTATGTTTCTGAGAAGGTTTGTGTCTTCAATGAAATCGTGAGGGTCACCTCCTGTCATTCAATGAAAACATGGAGAGAACAGACAAACTTGAGGTTGCCAATTTCTTTAGACCACTGAAGTTTCCTAGTCTCAATTATTCCATTTAAGGGAAATTGTATGGTATGATTTAAGGGGATTGTACGGTATCAATGAAGATAAAAATATTTGTCTTTGGCATTAATTTCATGTTCTCTCAATTCTCTTGGGCGTGATTAACCCTGTTGGAAACGGCTAACACTAATGTTAAGGCTACTGCTTTAATTAATTTGGGAAAACATTATAGTCCTAATTTTTTGCATTTAAGCAATTAACTGGAAAGGCATCCAATTGGAAAGGCATCCAAGAATCCAATATTATACTAGCCTATATGACAGCATTTTTCATTTGCTAGGAAATCTATTTGGTTCACATTCAGGCTATGCAGAAGGCAGTGATGCAGCTTGTATAAAGCAGCGGCCAGGTGTTTTATTATGTCTGCTATAGACCAATGGACAATATTGTGACTATTAATACTCAGTTTGAAAGCATACATATTTTATGTCCCACAGCTGATATGGAACAATATTAACCGGTTCAGGAACTAGGCCTATATATTTTTTGTTGTAACCAGTTCGGGAACCTCAATTTTAGGGTGGGAACCAAAACCAGAAACGTTAAAATGCTGTTTCTGTTCATAACGAACCAATTGGCAAAAAAGGTAACACTTTATTTGAAGGTACCGTCATAAGACTAACATAAATATGAATTATAATCTAAATAAGCATGGGTCAGTACAGAGCTTGTAAAGGGGTGGTAACACAAGAGCAGTTACTCACCCCTATGATACTGGTCTACTCATATGGAATTATATACAAAACCACAAAGTATAATACTGCACAAATTACTCTTAATTAAGTCTTTGTAATGTAGAATATGTTCCCTATTCTAAAGTTGTGTCTGTAACTGTTTGTAACTGCTCTTGTGTTACCACCCCTTTACAAGCTCTGTACTGACCCATGCTTATTTAGATCATAATTCATATGCAATAACTTACTTACTAGCTATTAATAAGGGGTAATTAGGAGCTTACACTGGGGAAATTCTTAGTTAATGGTCTAGTATGGGTAGAAGAAGTCTTGCAGAATAAAGTATCAATTAGTGTTTTATAATGAGTAATAAATAGCCAGTTTGCTACTAATATACATCTTAATAAACAGCTAATTAATGGTGAACATGTGTGTCTTTATATAAAGTGTTACCCACTTTTCTTATATGTCTATTTAAGATCACTTTGACTTCTTTTGTAGCTGAAAGGACTTAGATAACTGACCCAAAAGGTTCAATGTTAATCAGAATTATTCTGTATCATTATAGACAATGAGATGGTTAAGCTGCTGAAACAGTTGGAGAAAATAAATACTACTATCACACGTCTGGAGGAAGAAGGTGAGACAATTTAGCGTTTTAAATGTACACATAACAGGCAGTAAAAGGGTTCAACAAAACATATAAATGGAGTTGAGTGAAACACTGAGAGTCTGAGGTTCCATTTTTTCATGGCATTTATTATTCAATTTCAGATAGAAAATGGCTTGGATATCAAATCACAAACTTTACAAAGATTGGCCTAGCTTTTGAATGTCCAACAACAGCAGAGGGTTGATGTTTGGGGGATCAGTGCCAGCTATTTAGCACCAGGGTCTTTCCAACATTACCTCACTCACGTCAGCTGTAGCGCTAACGCGCGAACATCTGATGATCAACGATAGACGAGTTATTTCAGGAGCCAGAAATCCTTGAATCTAACTGGACAAACGGCTTGTCCATCAATTTAATTGACGTACACTTCAGCCAATCACATCGAAACCAACCGATGACGCTGGTTACGTTTGTTGGATTGGTTGGATTCAAAACGGTTGCTTCTTTGCTACGTCACACCCACTACAGCAGCCAGCAGCCCTGATTGGTTCGGTTAGAAAATATTGGGCTTGAAATCGCTCTGAAGGGCTTCAACATCAGATCGTTGCGCGGAAGTGCCTTACGAAAGTTACGTAGCGCATCATCTGACGTGAGTGAGGTAATTTCCAACATACCCAAGCATTGAGTTGCGATTAAAAGTGATTAATCATTATTAATCATTGCAAAATTTTGTGATTAATCAGATTTTTTTTATTGTTTGAGAGCACTAATTGACTTTTCATCTTATCAGGTTATCAGCACTCAACACCCATTTCATGTAATTTGCGCAGACACTCTCTGCACTATAATATACAATGTACATTGGTTCAAACACAAAGTTTGAAATGTGCAGATTCCACTTACCAATATTAATCTGTTTATGAAGTTGCCCAGGTGGAACTACAAAACCAGATGGAAGCTACAAGGCGACTGAAAGCAGGTAAATAGTTCCTTCCACAACGAGAAATTGTGGCAATCAGGGGCAACACAGAGAGAATTTCAATATTCAAATTAATGTTTGGGGCCCCAAAAGGATTTTCTGGGATCAAAATTTCTTCCCAATTTTCTTCTGGATTAAGGTGAATCTTTGTAATAGCTGGCAGTCAGTTTCTTTCTAGCACACTTGCCTCTCCGCACAAGCTCATGGGATGAAGCCCAGGCAGGTGAGCGACTTTGTTAGCAGCTGTAAATATTTTCATGCAATTGCCCAAGGGCCTGTACAATGAAGTTACTGGCTTATCAGGGTAACTTCAAGCGAATCTTGATTACGTGTGGTGTCAATCAAGGTTTGCTACCATGGTAATGTTCACTGCATCTTAACCAGCTGTGAATATTTCATGCAGTTGCGCAGGGGCCTGTAAAGGGCTTATTGGCTCATCAGACTAACTTGATGATGTGTGGTGTAACTTTTTGCCTTTTTAATTTGACAGGGTGGGAGGAACGGAGCGGGAGAGAGAGATGGGTAAGGATCAGGAAATGACCTCGGGTTGAACTCAAACCCGGGTCCCCGGATTCATGGTTTGACGCACTATCACGCTGAGCTATGGTGCCCCCACCGCATGTAATGCAGTCGTAACATTAGGGCTGGCCCAGTGTACATAGTGCACAATGATGCAACCAACTGAAAATAAGACATTATTATGAATCCATAATTGACAAGGACAGGCATTTATTTTATCACATTTCATTCCTGATGATTGGACATTTGTTTTGTATGTTACTGGCAGATTTGAACAAAGCCAAGGGCGTCAGTTTGGTTTCTGAAGTGCTGGGGACAAAAACACTGATATAGGCTACAGCTTGGTTCCAAAGTGCTGGGGATAGAAATTTCTTAATGTTTCTTTTATGCTTCTGTCTATACAAAATTGCAACATGTAAGCCTATCTTCTCGCAAAAAAAAAAAAAACAACTATTAGGCCTATCTAGGTGATACGTGAGGAATTTATGTTTGGACAGCTTTGCGCACGCGAGTAGCGCTTGCAATCTGCTGCGCTCTCTCGGCAGATCTCAGACCTAGGCTATAACGTAAAATAAAGCTTGTAATGTGACGGAAAAATAATTAACATGATCCCAGTCCAGTGGAAAGCATATAGAAACAGAATGTTTGTTTGTTGACAGTAAAAACATGTTGCTTCGTTGGTCTGGGAACCGAAAGTGAAAGTGGATACATTTGGATAAATACGGTGTATGGGAGAAGGGCGATTAGGCCTTTTGCGTTTAGGCAAGAGTCGTTTAGGCCCCCCTGCCATCGTTTAGGCCAACAGGGAGCAGTAGTTTAGCCACAGGGAGCAGTGGTTTAGGCCAGGCTACAGCAGCTGAAATCTTTGCATCTCCACTTTTTATTAGCCAATTATTGTACATTCGTTATTATAAGACATAAATCAGCTACTGGTCTGTCTGAGTAGCCTACAAATCGATGGTAAATTATTTAATAACCAACTTAAGTGTGGAAACGTTTTTTTATTTAATAAATGGTGATTTATAAAGTTCATCCGCATTGCGTTAGATTCGCGCGGTTTGTGAGAATTAAAATACGTTTATAAAATAAGCATCGCATTGTCATCGAAAGGGTGACTGATCTGAAACCACCACATTCTCCCTTAGGCCTACAATTGAACCATCCAGTCCATAACTTGTCCATATCTTGCGCACACGTGAGCGCAATGGAAGGTGAAGGGAACAAGAGGCTATGCTCTAGGCTTTGCGTCTGCATTAAATTCCCTTCGCAGATTTCCTTCCTTTGAGGTGATGTCATCTTTGTTCACGATTGAACCAAGCATATCACTTGAACTAGAACAGCCTAGACTTAACGGTTGACGTCGACTTTACTTGCTGTGAAATAATTCTTGGGACGTTTTGCGTTGTTTCAAAAGTGTTGGTATACATTGCATTGTCTAATGTGCAAGGAGATCGCTAAAATGTTTACCGTTAATGCACTGAAAGTTATTCATAGGCTTACTGAAAACTGATCGTGCTGCAAGTCTCTCACTCTTGTTCCCATCACCTGCCAAACCTTTCCAAAGAATAATAATAGGCAGAAAATGTACGGGACTAATTCAAAAGAAAAATAGCTGCCCCAGCCAGTGATGCAGAGCTGCGAAAGTTATGCTTTTAAAAGTCATTAAACGTCTCGAAAACAAACTCAATGGTTCATATGAACTAACTGCTCTATTAGTCCCAATGTAAATGATTGTAGCCACACAGTTTGATAGCAATTGAAGTCCCAAACAAAACGTTAATCTCTTGGTCATCAAACGTCGGGCTGAACGGTTAAAAGACGCTACTTCCCCAGCTGATGCGTCTTCAAACAAAAGCTTGCGGTAAGTTCCTATAACTTCACCAAAGTCACAAGTCTTCGATTCAGACTTTAGCCTACATGAACACGCAGAAGTAGTCTATGTCTGATCTTGTACAGTATGTAACATGACCTACACTCACTGAGACAGGCTACCACAAAGTAAATGTTAGAATTTGCGCATAAGGCCTAGGGAAAATCTGACTTTACACCAAGTCTAGATGAGCACAGCTGTTGTTTAGACCTTGCCTGATCTTTTTTTTTTTTTTTTGCCTTAAGTGAGATTGGCTTTATTTTTGAAAATTCTCTGGCAGTGGAGGAATTCTATATGAGCGCTGCTGATCCAACGTTAATTGCGCAAGCAGACAACTTTCCTTGAAGGCTATTCGCGTGGATATCGTAGCCCTGGCATTTACGTACCATGGTTAGAGATTTTCTGTTAATGACATGTTATTTTAAATTGTCAATAGTGATGGGGACAAAATCTGTCATAACAAAAAGTCCCTGGGACATATCCCCGGTGTCCCCGGCTAAAATGACGCGCTTGAACAAAGCCCTGCAAGCAGAGAGGAATAACCCTGTGGTCACACGGGAAGGCAACTGGGCAATTTGAACAAGCAACTCAGTTGCCAAGGAGGCGTGACTCGTATGAAGTTAGTTGCTACCGTTCGTTGCTAAAATATGCGTCTGATAGCGACAACGTATATCGCCACAGATGTATTTTTGTGTTACAAAACCCATGTTTTCAGTTTTATCTTACCTCATTTGCCGCCTCGTTTTACAAAATATCAAGTCATAAGTCCTTAACTTGTTAGGTTGTCAACAGCTAAATGCGATTTTTGAGTTAGCTCCGCCATGACAGGTGTCAGATCAAAATTCTTTTTGAAAGTATGCCGTCACGCATGGCTTCACTCTGATTGGCGTTTATGACAAATCGCCTGGTTAAATCGCCCAACTTTTGCAGAAAATAGCCTGCATTTCTATTTTTCCCCGCCCACCAGGCGATCTGTTGCTCAGTTGCTCGCCGTTAATCGCTGTTGCCTACCGTCATTGAAAATGAATGGGAACTAGTCTCCCAACACCAGTAATATTATCGCCCGTGTGACCAAGGGGTTAGGTGGCAAATCTGGAAGGAGAGAAATCAGGTAATATCAATGATGAGTGCATCAAAGCGATGGCATGATGAGGATTTATTTAGAGGCACAAAACAACTTACAGAGAAACCTACCGGTACATGAAGTAATTCAACTGATGAGCAAGTAATGAAATGAGCTTCTCTTGAACATGGCAATTATGAATGCATTAGTGCAGCATAACTCCATCCATAATTGAGAAGAACGAAGAAAAGAATAATTGGTAACACTTTTACCCTAATTGGTAACACTTTACGGTAAGGGTACATGAATTATCATGAATTCATGCATGAAATCATTCATGATAAACTCATTATTCATGCATTACTTCATCTCTATTCATCTAATGAGTTATCAGGAATTAACATGAATTCATTGTTTGTCATTAATGACCTCCTGCTGAAATAGCACATGATCTTAAGTATTAGTTACTCTGGGTACATCATCATGAGTAATGATTTTTTAGCATGAGTCATGATTAATTTGCATGATCATGATGAATTCATCATGTTTGTGCCCCCTCAACTAAAGTGTTGTGACATGGTTAAATTGGTAAAATTTAGTTAACATATGCGATAGATATCAGGAACTAGGCCAAAGTAGGCTAAATAAGTACTTTTATTATATCAAATTATATCAAATTCTTTTGAACAAAAACATCATGATCATGTGTAATTAGTCATGACTCATGATGATGTACCCAGAGTAATTAATGCTTAAGATCATCTGCTATTTCAGCAGGAGGTCATTAATGATAAACAATGAATTCATGCTAATACCTGATGAGTCATTAGATATTCAGAGATGAAGTAATGCATGGATCACGAATGAATCATGAATGAAATCATGCATGAATTCATGATAATTCATGTACCCTTACCGCAAAGTGTTACCGAATAAGTTATCCCTGTACAGTAGGAATAAAGGTTTTTAAAAAATATACAGTTTGAACTGAGTACTTGGCACATATTAAGTCATGTCTCTGTGGCAGGCCTAACGACTAAACTGGGTGAGAGTGAGGACAAGGTGAAGACACAGGAGGAGAAGATTACAGGTAGGCCTAATTAAACATGATTGTGCCGCATTTGGCCAGATCACAATACCTTCTTTTGAGATATACAAGTGAAAAAATGAAGAAGAAATGTGTTGGGATGTCCCCAGATATTTCGCACCCTAGGCCTATGCTTTCTGTAGGTCATCTATGCCAGAAACCGGCCCAGTGTACATAGTGCACAATGATGCAACCGACTGAAAATAAGACATTATTATGCAGTATGACAAAAGTGGAACGAGAGAAATCAGGTAATATCAATGACGAGTTCATCAAAGTGATGGCATGATGAGGATTTATTTAGAGGCACACAACAACTTACAGAGAAACCTACATGCAGTAATTCAACTGATGAGCAAGTAATGAAAAGAGCTTCTCTTGGACATGGCAATTATGAACGCATTAGTGCAGCATAACTTCATCCATAATTGAGAAGAACGAAGAACAGAATATTTTATCCCTGTACAGTAGGAGTAGAGGTTTTAAAAATATATACAGTTTGAATTAAGTACTTGCCACATATTAACTCATGTCTCTGTGGCAGGCCTATGCACTAAACTGGGTGAAAGAAGAAATGTGTTGGGATGACCCTAGATATTTTGCACCATAGGCCTATGCTTTCTGTAGGTCATCTATGTCAGAAACCGGCCCAGTGTACATAGTGCACAATGACAACCAACTGAAAATAAATAGTACTAAATGTAATCAATTTCCAATTACACAACAACAAAGAACAAAGACAGAAAGTTATGGTAAAATGCCAGTAGAGCGTTTCACTTTTCTGAAGAGAAAAACATTGAAAACAGATAGTGCATACCTGAATACCTTTACTGAATGTACAACATTCTGGGCTTGAGAGAAACATCATCCCAAGAATAAATGGGTGTCTGGAAAATTTTTCTCCGCCAATGTTTTAAGACCCTGTCTGAGAGGCTATAGGGCCCTAGGTTTAAACCAGTCTGAAATTTTTGCAGGGATTGGCTCAGCATATGTCAATGTGTGGAGCTTTCATGTCTTCCTGTTTCCTGTATTGGTTGGTTTGAGATGGTACCCTTCCCTTTCTAAACACATGCATTTTGTCCTCCACTGTGAGGTCACCAGAGGTCACACAAAGTGTTGGGTCTCAGGATGCAGTAGGAGTGCGTAAGCAGCTAGACCCTGAACACCGCATGCATGTTCTGTGCGGCTTCTGTCCAGTTTCTGTGCCGTGCACCGTTCAGATCCCTTGCTGCTCCCGTATAATAGAAACAAGTTCTATTTTTCCAAGCATTTTTGCACACATGAACTGCGCATTCTTGGAGCAGGAGCTGTGCTGTCTGAGTTATGAGCTGTCTGTGTGCTTGTGCATTCACATCAGAAATTGTCTCTACACTGTTCTATGTGAACCAGCTGCTTGAGCTCTGCATTTAAAATCCGTGCAAGACATGCTTACCACACTGAAAATACTTGGAAAAATAGAACTCCTTTCTATTTCTGAAAAGCAGCGCGGATAATAGATTTTTGCTTTTAGAGTTTGGGCACCTGGTGCACCTAGAACACCGTGGAGACAGTTTCTGGTGCCTTTGATTACCATTTAATAGAACCATGACATTCAATACCGGTCACACCCCTGCAGTTTTACTTGTGATAATAGTCTTTCATATCGTATTTTGACAGCCACAGCAAGCCTTTCCCCCTAAGGCCAACCCTCAACACAACCACCAACAATGGGACACAACCACCAACAACGGGACACACCCACCAAGATGTGGATCGAACACTACCACTTGCAACACAGCAACCCCACAAAGTGGCAAATGAGTCCAAGGACAGAAGGCTATTTGCACATCCACTGCCGTGTCTGCAGGTCTGGGGGGTGTTGTTGGAGAATGCTTTCTGATTAGGCAGAGTAGACACTTGGACAAGTACAGAAAAGGATGAAATGTGAAACAGATGATGGACACATGGACAGTGTAGAAAGAGGAATAACACTTTATCTTAATCTAATGTAAATTATAAATTGCATTTCTATATCTGTATTTGAGTTTGTATTATTCATGACCCAAAGTGATGCCACTCTGTGATCATGAGATGTCAATTGTATTTGCATTTGTCTGGTTTATAAAATCAGTCCATGTTGGATAGAATTGTTGCATTCAAAATTGCAATGCACAAAATCATCCATATCAGCAGGTTCATGATGTGTGCTCTTTTGTGCTCTTTTTTCAATCTAATTACTTGTATTTTATACAATATATTTCATTCATTCTGTTCACATTGATTACGGTGAAGTGAAGTCCATTAAACACCTAACTGTACATCATCATCAATGTCCTCTTCATTACATTGTGGATTGTTTCATCTCATATAACATAAGCATGAGAACATGAAAAAGAATAAACAAATATTAGCATACACTATTCTGCACTACAAACTTATCCCAACTCTAACCCATCTCATCTCATCTGGTTGGCCCTACAAGCAGGTAAGACTTATCTGTGAAATGCTGTTGAAATGGCTATGAGCCATCATCTGTGAAAAGACCCGTGTTGTGTATTCAAGTATAGAAGTCAGCGATGGAGAAGATTCATTATCATCCTTTACTCAAGTCTCACACCCAAAACTCAGGATGACAATTGCACAAAGTGGAGTTAAAATATCCTTCAACAGGATATTCAGGAATAGGTCGATATTGCAGAAAGTGTCATGGCTACACAGTGGTTATGGTGGGGTAATTGGGTTATAATCAAATACAATAAAAACAGACAGGAAGATCATAGAAATATTCTAGAAAGAGATTGACTGGAGGAAGTCAACCTTGCCTGGTCATAACCTGATGCTGCCATTTGGACCAGGACTCCCTGGCAGAAGAAACGCTTAGTCTCAATGGGACCAGTGTTGGGGAGTAACGAGTTACATGTAACGAAATTATGTAATTTAATTACAAAATAAAAGTAACAGTAATCAATTACAGTTACTTTGAAAAAATGTGTAATTGAATTACAGTTACTTCAAGGAATATTAAGAATTACAATTTTAGTTACATGATCCCAATATCATCTGCAGAAACATTGGCTAAGTGTGCTTCATGTAAATACAACATCCTCTATTTACGACTAAATGTCACTACTACAGCTAAAATACACTATGCTAATATAATTGTTTCTACTGTCATGTTGGCAACGCTACTCACTTGTTACCTGATCTACAGCGGTCTAAGTTTCAGTAGCAAGCAGGCCTGACTGTCAAACAGAAACTACAACATAGGCCTGTAGCCCATTGCCGGATATAAAAATGAGCTCTATCAGGTGCACACATACTTTATGAGCAATCTCAGACAAACACCTGCTTATTCAGTGATGTTCACCAAGTATTTTAACCATTTGCTCGTAGTGAATTCTGACACTTCTGTGGGAGTTAAAAATGATTTTTGCAATGTCAATGGTGAATAATAGGACTATGTGACAGTTAACATTGCCAGGATTCAAAAACTCAAAATTGCTTGACGATTGACAAAAAAAAAGTTCTAAAATGTCGAGATGTAATCAAAAAGTAATCAAATGTAATTAGTTACATTACTTTATTAAAGTAATCAAAATAGTTCTACTACAATTACTATTTCAAAGGGGTAACTTGTAACTGTAACGCATTACATTTCTAAAGTAACTTACCCAACACTGAATGGGACTATCCTGGCTAAATAAAGGCTAAATTTTAAAAAAGAACCTGTCCCTTAGTCTACGTTTCTCTCCATATGAGGGATTGTGGCTATTGAGAAATGACTGCTTGATGGAGATGTTCAAATTCAAAAAGATTGGAAGAAATCATTCTAGATCCATTCTCTATTGGCCTTCACTTCACAGTTTTCTTTTGAAAACTGGTTTGATGTGAACTAAGACTGTGAGGGTTAATTTAGACAATTTATCAAACATTTATGACTGCATGCAAGTAGCCTGACATAGCCCACCCATAATAAGGCCGTTCATCCGTATTCATGGTCTGGAGACGGTCTTCTGGGGAGGGTTTATATCGGTTAACTGACAACCGGCCAATAAGCGAAGCTGATTAGACGAGCTGTCCAATCGTTTCAAACCAGAACTGAGTTCCCTATCTGCCATAATTAAAGAACTTACTTGACCTCCCTGATCCTCCATGCAAAACAAAAGTAATACTTACAAAGCAAACTGTCACTGAGGTATGGGGTAAGGCGTAACTAACAGAGCACTTTTTGTAGGTGACATTTCCTACATACAGGGGAAAGTATACTTTATGTCTACTTTTGGCATAAAGCAAACCGTGTTTTCTCAAAACAATTGACCCTACACAGCACTCTCCATCTTCTCTTTTTTGACTGACAGACATGAATACTAACCAATGAAACGGTACAGAACATTACAGTAGGCCTACCTCTTTTATTGCATATGATTGATTGTTTTATTACCTCCGCCAAGGAGGTTATGTTTTGCTCGGCGTGTGTGTGTCCGTGTGTGAGTGTGTGTGTGTGTCTGTCTGTCTGTGTACAAAATAACTTGAAAAGTACTGCATGGATTTGGATGAAAATTTTGCACAATGGCTGTATTGGTACCAGTGAGAACTGATTAAATTTTGGTGATGATTGGTTGACTGGAACACTATATGGAATTTATTTTGCGAATTGTTGCTTTTCACATGGGCTATAGCTCACATTGCACTGCCCCGCCATCTAGTGTTTGTGCAGCGAAAATATTCCAGTAGGCACGGCGTCGGCTCATAGCTAGTTGTATTACCGATAGTGTTCATGTCATTCTATCATTGCCAACCCGCAACAGTTTTCAGGGATAGTATTAGCCGTGCCGGTTCAGTGTGGGATAGTAGCCTATCATTACCGAGCCGGAGACGTGAGCAGTGGTCAAGCAGGACTTGGAATAGTTCGAGAAAAAAGTTTCAACACATCGGTCCGTCGGCAATAGATTTTGCAGTTAACAGAGAAAGGTTTGTGCATTTGTAGACTTAACTACTTCTTACTATGGCTAAATTTGTATGCAGGGACAATCGGTTTTCGGACACCTAAGGCTAAAGAGCTCATAACATTGCTTTTACTTCTATCGCCTGGTTAACATTCATGTCAATTTCTCCGATAAGTGTGCTGTTTGGCTTTATTGTTGTGAGTTTGGCATATAACCGGTTACATAGCCCTACGCAGCTGGTGGGATGGTAGGCTATCACACTATGACAAGGGGGGAAATGTCAGTCCATGACCAGCTCATCAAGCAGTATTTTCCCCATGCATTGGTTTTCGGTAGATGCTAACGTTAGCTGTTTTTCTTGACTGGGCCGTTAGCTGTAACCCAACGTTAGCCTACTATCTTGCCACTACCAGGACATCCATGAATAACCAACAATAAACATTAATGTAGGCCAATGAAATCACAATTTAATAGTTGTTATGAATAGTCTAGCCACAGTCTGGGTGAGACTATGACAAACAAATAACTTTATCAGAGTGTCATGTCTCCTTTCATGCTAGCAAGCGGTTTCATTTTTGGATGAATATCATGCCTTAGCTTCCATGAGCCAATATTCAAGTTAGTTTTACTTTGGACAATCGGCCGATATTGCAACGGCGCGATGCATAGTCGCATATCCATTGAATGTCGAATTTGAACCCAACTTTACTGCGGTTATTTTCTCCGTTATCGCCTCTACATCAATTAAACATACGCCATCTCTTACAGAAATAAGGGTTACTACTGATTTTTCAAAGGCAATAATCAAATAACAGTGTTAAACTATTTATTGTGATTAAATAATTAGGACTTTTGTATGGATGTCTATGGCTTGGCGAATTTTACTGCTTGTCTGTCTGTCGAAAAGTAGCCTACTGCACAGACTTGAATGAAATTTCCAGGGGGACAGGCAAGATGTGATTCGATTTTGGTGGAGATCGGTGATCCAGAACATCCAGAATTTATCTTGTGTCTGTGACCATATTGCCTTGGCGGAGGTTTGCGCTCTCTGAGCGCTTTTCTAGTTACAGACTTCATTGCCATAAACAAGTGTGAGTAAAAGTGAAAGAGAAACAAGAGAAGAGTCCTGCTGTTCTGATCACTGACTTACACGGATCTGTTTCCTTTGGCAAAATGTCTGTCATCTAGCCTACGCTATTAAAGCATTCCACCTCTTAGCCATCTGACAACAACAGTATCTGCAGGTAAGAAAATGGTTAAAGTTAGAAATGGTTGTAGTTAGCAATTGTAAAAAAAAAAAAAAAAAAGTTTTGAAGTAGAAAAGGTTTGATATTCAGTGACAGAAGGATTTACAGAGTGGTCAAATCATAAAGTAACTAGGCATATATTGATATACCTGTACTTTCTAGCATTTATTATTGCAAGTGAGGGAGTAGAAGCAAACATATTTTGTTATGTATTGCACCTAGTATGAGGCACTGTGGTCCGCCATTTCAAAGTGGCTACAATTAGGTCAGTAGTTAATTGTTAATCAGTAAGTCTTGTTTTAAAAAAAAAAAAAAAACACAAAAGAACTGTAACAACGAAAATGAGAATGATATTTACACTCGATTCGCTAGTTGCACATAAAATAGGATGTATTATCATCACACTGACGGAACATCCACCAACCAATGTCGGTGTGTAAATGAAAATAGCTACATGAGGTCTAGTAAAGTAACCAGGTGTCTATAGCCTAGGCTACACAAGACATAGATCAAGTTGATTTTGACCTCTATATAGGATTCACTGAATTCAATTAGATTCAATTTCATTTGTAGAGAACCAAATACAATATATTTGCCTTGTGGGACTTTACAGACAGTTGAGTAACCGGGTCAAGGGAAAACTCCCTTCAATTTGCAGGAATTAGAGAGACAGCTTGAAGGTGAAGCAGAATGTTAGGAGAAACAGCAAGAAAAGATTAACACATGAATCACAAACTGTTTAGTTGATGGCGGCGCGCATAGTCGCAGCAGCTGAAAGCTTTCACTCTCGGTGCTTTTTAAACTTATTCCTACTTTTATGTTTAGTGTTTGTTGTCAGTGGTCGTTTTAGTCGTGTACATCAGCACCACACACGGCACGAGCTTCTTGCCATAGGATTATCACATGAACAAGGAGTTACAAGCGACTTTGTGCACCTTAACAACATACCGGAGGAGATCGCCAGACCAGCGGGCTCTCCGTGGATTGTTATCGGCTCCAACAAGCGTCGAAGGCGGAGACGTTTCCGGAAGCAGAAGCGGGGCTGTCGTTCTGGAATATTTACAAGGCTGAAAAAACGACCGCACAAGCCACCACTACCCAGCATGTTACTCACAAACGCCAGATCCATCGTGGACAAAATAGACGAACTGAACCTATGGATTTCCTCAGATAAACGTATCACGAACTGCTGCATTCTGGTGATCACCGAGACATGGCTGCACTCATTAGTTCCAGATGCTTGCATGGAGCTAGCAGGCCGCACGCTATTTCGCTGGGACAGAAATGCAAACTCCGGTAAGAGGAAAGGAGGGGGTTATGTATCTACGTCCATAACAGCTGGTGCACCAATTAGGCCGTAAGGTGACCCCCGTTATCGTTCAGTTTCGCTCCACAGCATCGGCACCACATACCCGTTAGTTGATAAAAGTACCACAGTTACGTTGCAAGTCATGATTAAGTTTCGCTTCCTGCATTTTGTGTATTTGTTTACAACCGAGACGTTCTCCGAAGAACTATTTTCCCTAGGGCGGAATGACTATTTGACGTCACACGACACCACGTGACCGTTCTAAACCAATTACGTTGCCGCATTTACCACAACAAGTGCTGTCAAGTCATAAGGCGATCTCCCAAATATCATTTCGAAGTGGGTATATCATAATAATTATCAAAGATAATGCTCATTCATGTATTTCTGGATTGGAAGATATAAATTATAAATAGTGCTTTATTTAAAGCACAGGGCACAATTTTGCAAGTGACATTTCATGTTATGATTTTTGATCAATTATTAACATAGCATGAACAACTATTATTCAAGTGGATAAGGTTACCTTTTCATGTTGACCTTTTCATTAATAAATGGAAATAATTGTAATTATCAATGATAAGGACCATTCAGGTATTCATTTATTAATTTATTTACAAATAACTATACGACAAAAAACAAATATCAAAAGCAAAGCTGCTGTGTAAAGTGTCTGTGTGTCCTCTGTTGTTGTTTGTTGCTTTGATGTCCTTCTTTCCATGTCGCTGTCTGTCTGGCTCATTTCGCTGGACTAAGTCGTTTCTGCACCTGATCAAAGTAAAAAAGTCAAAGCCAAAGCGAACTTTATTGTCAATCGAGCACTGCAAGAGTACATTGCACGCAGACTGAAATTGCATTTCTCAAACCTCCAAATGTGCAGTTAAAAATTAAGACATATAACTGAGATGTATATAGGACATCACAACTCACAGGACAAAGTCCTGTCTTGTAAAGTGCAGTCTTGTTCTCTGGAGTGAGTTCAGCAGTCTGATGGCTAGTGGGAAAAAGCTGTTGTTGTTGTTGTCTGGTTGTTCTGCAGTGCATACTGCTGTAGCGCTTGCCAGAAGGTAGGAGGGTGAACAGTGCGCGTGAGGGGTGGGTTGTGTCTTTGATGATGTTGATGGCTCTTCTTTGACAACAGGATGGATACAGGTCTTGAATGGATGGTATAGCTGATCTTGTGATCTTCTCTGCTGTTCTCACCACCCTCTGTAGTGCTTTCTGGTCTGCAACATGGCAGATGATAACAAGTCCAAGACTGCATGCGTTGACAAGTTCTCAGCAAAAAACACTTCAGATGTATTGCATTTGGCGGGGGTGTGGAACACTAGCTTAGGAAAATCACAGCTGAGTCTCTTCTTCAATACATCCTGTCTGTAACACAACAAATCAACAACAACAAAAAAGGGTCATATGAGTACCAGCAAAGGAAGGCTTCATGTTGTGGCTGATATACAATAGCCACCTTTGCAAATCAACTAAGAGTGAGTAAAATATTATAGGTGGAGTGTACTTGCTATGCAACAGATATAATACCAAGTATTCCCAAGAGAAGCACATACTGTAACTAACATCACACTATCAAGAAGACTGCCATCCTCCTTATTGCAAAATAATACATGTACGGTATGTGCAGATGACAAGCAGAGTGTGTGCACACACTGTATGACAAAAATAAACTGCCGTGCAATTACCTGTAGCTTGAAGCATCAACACCTTCAATTGACTGCACCAGGTCAATAAATGCCTTCCTCAGTTGACTCATCCTCAGGACCTCTTGGTTGATCAGCAGCCTTTGACGTATCATCCTCTCGCAGAATAACTTATAGCTCAGATCAAACGGTGACTCGATCCTTACAAAAAAATATAGAAGAAGATATGTTGTGAGAGCATTTGTTGTGTGTTGTGAGAACAAACTGTCTCATTCATAGGATACACATTGTACTGTTTGGGTTTTTATATAAAATGAATATATGACTTACTATTCTTTTTCTGCTCTGACAGGAACACTCAAAAACCTTCTATACTGTCGGTAGCAACTTTTGTGGTACTGCACCTCCAGAGCCACACAGTCTCTGTCCTTGATGTGAATGAGGATGCTCTGGTCATCCTTTGCGTCAGCAGCTTCCTGCAACTTGCCTTGCACAAAAGAAAAGAAAACAGAATGATTAAATAGACAGGAAAACAATTCATTTCCTGGTGCAGTGGTGATGTAAAAAATGGTGCTTCACCCAGGTGTTTCACCCAAAAAAGTATTCCTTAAGGACACAGATGTACAGCACAGCCAGGACACACCCCTAGAGCCTGAGGCTGCCCAGCAACACACAGAGACAGAAGCGGAAAAATCCCAAGTGTACAAGTTTAAGAAAGGGGCAGTGGGGGGTGGGGGAATGGCACGGGGGATGGGGTGGTTCAGAAGCAGTGTGTTGACCAGACAGGCCATCAGGCTGAGGAGCCTCATTTCTGTACAGGTATTCAGTGCCATATTAACATCAGGCATCCTATGACATCCATACAAACATATCCATTACCATATTAAAGTCAAAATGGGATTCATTCTATATATATATATATATATATATATATATATATATATATATATATATATATATATATATATATAAATCTAAAACACTGAGTGGGATATTGTAGGCATGGGAATGTTATGGAGGCTATTGAAATGTAATTTCACACCCACACACATACACAACACATTATGTATGGCAACTCACACATACATTAAGATTAGACAAATACAATGATTGTGCAGCAGTGAAGGCTAGATAGTCATTCAACGTCTCCTAACATCTGTGTGTGTGTGTGTGTGTGTTGGGGGATGGAATGCATTCGCATAGACTACCTACTGTTTGTGTGTGATAGGGGTGGTGAAACACAGTCTTACCTGCTGTTAAACTCTGTGTCTTTGACAAAGCTTCTTTTTGACGTCTGCCACCGGCGACGACCAATTTGCGATCTTTCTTGCAGATACAGATGGCAGGAAGAACGGGGCCAGAGCTCGCGATGGGCAAGCTTGACGTTTCCTGGTCGGAGTGGTCGCAGTCGATGAAGCAGGGATAGCCTCGCTTGTTTGGGTGTCTTGTTGGTCATCTCTCCACTCTGCCTCTCGCACGAGACGGCGTTTGGCTCGTTCTATTTCGCGCTTGTCAATAAACCTCCGGTAGCATGTGGAATGGAAAGCTGCATCTTCGGAAATTTCCTCAAAATCCAACTCAAGACAGTGTTTGAAATTTTCTGCTACGTCTCTGCTCTCACCCTTCAACTCTAGCCACTGTCGAACACTATTTCGATAGGTATTCCACCTTTTGCTGGTGAAATTCTGTGCTTCCTCATGCTTAACAGAAGATATATGTATATAACACATCTTACTTTTCGAAGATTTGTCTTATTTTACATTTTCGGTCGAGTTTTCTTCTTCTTCGGTACTGCTGGATGTTCGCCCTGCTAAAACGTTAGCTGCCATGCTGCTTCTGTTTACTCGGTCAGCTGACATACCAGCTATCCGATTCGTTCATTCTGATGACGTCTCGACCGTGGTACCTCTCGCGAGCAAAGGTGTTTCTACGCCTGTCGAATATGTACATACGCCTCGGAGACACTAGTTCTTCATTAAACGTTGATAATTTAAATAGAAGTACACTGCAACCAATGGCGAAAGTGTGTTTGAATCCTCAACATAACGCATTCTTATTTATGAAATGGTTATTTTTTGTTCGCGAGGCTGCGGAGCGAAATTTGGTTTCTAAAGCACTTTTCGAGGGTCACCTTACGGCCTAAATGCTCAGGTTACTGACACACACTGCTCCCCTGACTTAGAATACCTCACTGTCAAATGCAGGCCATTCTATCTCCCAAGGGAGTTTTCCACTGTTATCGTTACCGCAGTCTACATACCACCAGATGCTAATGCTAAGACTGCTCTAGACATTTTGCATAGCACTACCAGTAAACAACAGAGCAAACACCCTGATGCCGTCTATATTCTCACTGGTGACTTTAACCATGTTGAGCTTAAGCTGGCCCTACCAAATTTCACTCAACACATCAAATGTGCCACTAGAGGAGTTAAAACCCTTGACAAAGCCTATTCTAACATCAGTAAAGGCTTTAGGTCCACACCGTTACCTCACTTAGGCCAGTCAGATCACCTATCCATACTACTCACCCCAGCATATAACCCCCTCAGAAGAAAAACTCAAATAACCTCAAAGACTGTACGGACTTGGCCTGTGGAAGCCACATCACAACTACAGGACTGCTTTGAGAGAACCAACTGGGACATATTTGAGGATGAGGACCTGGAGACTTTCACCACCACGGTGCTCTCTTATATCAACACCTGCACCGACAACGTCACAACCAGCAAACAAGTCCGGACGTTCCCCAACCAAAAGCCCTGGTGCACAGGGGTGGTCCGCACTCTCCTCAGAGAACGTAATGCCGCCTTCAGGACTGGTGACCATGCACTCTACAGCTCTGCAAGAGCCAACCTGAAGAGAGGCATCAAAGAGGCAAAAACAGCTCATAAGAGGAAAATTGAGGACCACTTCAACAACAATAACCCACGGAGGGCGTGGCAGGGCATCCAGCAAATAACCAACTACAGGGGCAGCAGGAGCGCCACTGAGGAAGGCGACACCTCACTAGCAGAACAGCTCAACTGCTTTTTTGCACGTTTTGAGGTGAGCGACACCAGTGGCAGGAATGACATCACACCCTCGTGCACCCACAGCAACGGCCACACAGTCACCATTCAGGAGGATGAGGTGAGAAGGACGCTCAGTAGAATCAACCCCAGGAAAGCTGCTGGGCCAGACGGGGTTACAGGAAGGGTGCTTAAAGCCTGCGCGCCACAGCTCTCAGCCATCTTCACAAGGCTCTTCAACCTGTCCTTATCCACAGCTACCGTTCCACCATGCCTCAAATCTGCTACAATAATCCCCCTGCCTAAAAAATCCACAATCACCAGCTTAAATGACTATCGCCCAGTAGCACTCACACCAGTGATCACCAAGTGCTTTGAGCGGCTGATCCAGCAGCACATCCTAGCCAGTCTCCCACCCTCTTTTGATCCACACCAGTTTGCATACAGAGCAAGAAGGTCCACAGAAGATGCCATCATCACCGCACTCCACAGTGCACTGTCCCACCTTGAACACCAGGGGACCTATGTGAGGATGCTCTTCGTTGACTACAGCTCTGCCTTCAACACCATCATACCGGAAAGACTCATCATCAAACTCACCAACCTGGGATTCTCCCCATCCATCTGCCAATGGATCATGGACTTTCTGACAAACCGACCTCAAACAGTGAAAATAGGTAAACACATTTCATCCCAACTCACACTCAGCACTGGATCTCCCCAGGGCTGCGTATTGAGCCCTCTGTTGTACTCTCTGTACACCCATGACTGTACCCCCACCCACCCCACAAACACCATCATCAAGTATGCGGACGACACAACCGTGGTTGGCCTCATCTCAGGGGAAGACGAGGCCGACTACCGAGATGAAGTCCGCAGACTGGTGGGGTGGTGTGAGGCTAACAATCTCATCCTCAACACATCCAAAACCAAAGAAATAGTCATGGACTTCCGCAGGAAAAAAACAGGTCTGGAGCCCCTCTGCATCAAGGGAGAATGTGTGGAAAGGACAAGGACCTCTCTTGGACCACCAACACCCAACACATGGTTAAGAAGGCCCAGCAGCGACTCCACTTCCTGAGAATACTCAGGAAACACCACCTGGAAGAGAGACTGCTGGTGTCCTTCTACCGCTGCTCCATTGAGAGTGTGTTGGCCTACTGCATTTCCACCTGGTACACCAGCTGCTCAGCTGCAGACAAGAAGGCCCTTCAGCGCATCATTAACATCGCCCAAAAGATCACAAACTGCCCCCTGCCCCCTCTGCAGGATGTCTTCCACTCCCGCTGCACCACCAGAACTGACACCATTCTAAAAGACCCCACACACCCCGGACATCACATATTTGCACTGCTGCCCTCTGGCAAACGCTTCATGTCCATCAAGTCACATACAAACAGATTCAAAAACAGTTTCTATCCCACTGCCATACGCACACTGAACACACCCAGACACTCTCACACACGGCTCACCTAAACATGAAAGACTGTGCCCTTCTGAGGGTGGACTGTTCTTTGGCACTTTACTCCTGGACTGTTTGCAACTATGCACTTTTTTAACTTCATTCTACCTCACCTGGCATTACTATGAGCTTGAATGTGCTGTTTTGTATGTGTATGTATGTAATGTGAGCGTATGTTTTGTGTGGGTCCCTCACCCTACTATGGGGCTATGGGAGGACAGAAGAATGGGGATGAGTGATGGTGTGTCTGCATTGTCTTAAATTATTATCTTTTTAGTGCACCTTGAGGATTGTTATCCAATTTCGTTGTATTCTGTGCAATGACATTAAAGTATTCAATTCAATTCAATTCAATTAAAAATGCACAAATGGTGACTTGTTTTACACAGGTAAGCACTGTTGGGCAAGTTACTACATAACTGTAATGCGTTATTTATTACTTGTTACAGACATTTTAAGTAATCCCTTACATTACAATACCTTCACTAATTCGGTATGAATATTGAGAATGACAAGCGGAGACTGTAATGCCTTACATTACCAAGTTACCACAAAAAGCAATGCATTACAGTAATAATTAGTTGCTTTTGTAATTTGTTACTCCCAACACTGCAGGTAAGCGTTAGAAAATGTAACTAACAGAATGTGTGTCTATTTTTGAACAGATATGTTGGTTGTTTGGATATGTTTGATTGTGTTTGCTGCCACAGGGGATACCAACGAAGGTAACTGTTATTCTAAAGCACCTAAACAGACACTAGTTAAATTAGTCAAATATGGTGGCTGCATGATCTTGCTACCTAAAAAAAACCGATAGGGTTATCTCAATAAATATCTCTATTTTCTGCATCCTACTAGCTCATTACTCTCTTTCAGTTCCAGAGACATATTCCATCATGGTTCCAGACAAGGCAGTCTCAGCTCTGAGGGATCCTCTGTCACTCTGCCCTGTGCTGTTTCTCCAGCATTTAGTGTGGTGCCATTTAAGGTCCTTTGGCACCCACCCGGTCAGTTTGACACACCAATCCTGCTCTATGAGAACACGGAGATTCAGCAGGACCCAACTGGCACAGGGTACAGGGGCAGGGTGTCTCTGGTAGGTGACAAGGAGCAGGGAAACGTCTCCATGAAGCTGGAGAACCTTAAACTATCAGACAGTGGAGTGTATGTGTGCTTTGTCCAGAGTCCATTATGGTTTGAAGTTGCCAGTGTGTCTTTAACTGTAGAAGGTGAGTATTGCAAACTGAACTGACATGCATGAAACACCACCAATCCTATATGTCCACTTTCAAAAGTAAATATTTTAATAATTGTTCAGATTTCTTTTTAAAATAATCATTCCATAAGGCCCCGTTTAGGGAAAAAAATACCAAAGGCCGACCTGCTCAGCCTTCATTATTCTCTGTGCTATAAAATAGGAAATGAAAAATGTAAATTAATCAATTATTCTGTTAGGGCATGTATTATGAGAAGATATTTGTTGTTTCAATCATGAGATATGCAAAAATAGTATGTCAGCAGTATGAACCACTGATTTGGATAGGATGCTAAAGTAAAGATATTGATATTACCTTGAAAATATAGGGCCCATACGGCTAATTTAATGACTACTCCATACAACCAAATATGGCACCAAATACTCCAGAATACAGGATATCAGATTAAATAGATTAGCTAAAAAATGAAGAAGAAGAAAAAAAAAGAAAAGATTTCTGTCTCCACCACTGATTGAGACAGCATGGTTAAAAACTTACTCGGACAAAAACATTAGGTTCCACTGGAGTGATGTTATGATGCATGATCTTGCTACCTAAAAAAATAAACGATAGGGTTATCGCAATAAATATCTCTATTTTCTACGACCATCCTACTAGCTTATTACTCTCTTTCAGTTCCAGAGACATATTCCATCATGGTTCCAGACAAGGCAGTCTCAGCTCTGAGGGGATCCTCTGTCACTCTGCCCTGTGCTGTTTCTCCAGCATTTAGTGTGGTGCCATTTAAGGTCCTTTGGCACCCACCCGGTCAGTTTGACACACCAGTCCTGCTCTATGAGAACACGGAGATTCAGCAGGACCCAACTGGCACAGGGTACAGGGGCAGGGTGTCTCTGGTAGGTGACAAGGAGCAGGGAAACGTCTCCATGAAGCTGGAGAACCTTAAACTATCAGACAGTGGAGTGTATGTGTGCTTTGTCCAGAGTCCATTATGGTTTGAAGTTGCCAGTGTGTCTTTAACTGTAGAAGGTGAGTATTGCAAACTGAACTGACATGCATGAAACACCACCAATCCTATATGTCCACTTTCAAAAGTAAATATTTTAATAATTGTTCAGATTTCTTTTTAAAATAATCATTCCATAAGGCCCCGTTTAGGGGAAAAAAATACCAAAGGCCGACCTGCTCAGCCTTCATTATTCTCTGTGCTATAAAATAGGAAATGAAAAATGTAAATTAATCAATTATTCTGTTTGGGCATGTATTATGAGAAGATATTTGTTGTTCCAATCATGAGATATGCAAAAATAGTATGTCAGCAGTATGAACCACTGATTTGGATAGGATGCTAAAGTAAAGATATTGATATTACCTTGAAAATATAGGGCCCATACGGCTAATTTAATGACTACTCCATACAACCAAATATGGCACCAAATACTCCAGAATACAGGATATCAGATTAAATAGATTAGCTAAAAAATGAAGAAGAAGAAAAAAAAAAGAAAAGATTTCTGTCTCCACCACTGATTGAGACAGCATGGTTAAAAACTTACTCGGACAAAAACATTAGGTTCCACTGGAGTGATGTTATGATGCATGATCTTGCTACCTAAAAAAAAAACGATAGGGTTATCGCAATAAATATCTCTATTTTCTACGACCATCCTACTAGCTTATTACTCTCTTTCAGTTCCAGAGACATATTCCATCATGGTTCCAGACAAGGCAGTCTCAGCTCTGAGGGGATCCTCTGTCACTCTGCCCTGTGCTGTCTCTCCAGCATTTAGTGTGGTGCCATTTAAGGTCCTTTGGCACCGACCCGGTCAGTTTGACACACCAGTCCTGCTCTATGAGAACACGGAGATCCAGCAGGACCCAACTGGCACAGGGTACAGGGGCAGGGTGTCTCTGGTAGGTGACAAGGAGCAGGGAAACGTCTCCATGAAGCTGGAGAACCTTAAACTATCAGACAGTGGAGTGTATGTGTGCTTTGTCCAGAGTCCATTATGGTTTGAAGATGCCAATGTGTCTTTAACTGTAGAAGGTGAGTTTTGCAAACTGAACTGACATGCATGAAACACCACCAATCCTATATGTCCACTTTCAAAAGTAAGTATTTTAATAATTGTTCAAATTTCTTTTTAAAATAATCATTCCTAAACCCTCAGTCATGGGCACTGTTCCAGTGCTGTCAGTACACAGTGTCGATAAAGAACAGTTGAATGTTACCTGCATGTCAGATGGATGGTTTCCACAGCCTGCACTCATGTGGAAAGGAGGAAATGGGACACAGATCCAGGGTCATGGCACAGTCTACACAACAGGTAGCAACATGCATAAGGCCCCGTTTAGGGGAAAAAAATACCAAAGGCCGACCTGCTCACCCTTCATTATTCTCTGTGCTATAAAATAGGAAATGAAAAATGTAAATTAATCAATTATTCTGTTAGGGCATGTATTATGAGAAGATATTTGTTGTTCCAATCATGAGATATGCAAAAATAGTATGTCAGTAGTATGAACCACTGATTTGGATAGGATGCTAAAGTAAAGATATTGATATTACCTTGAAAATATAGGGCCCATACGGCTAATTTAATGACTACTCCATACAACCAAATATGGCACCAAATACTCCAGAATACAGGATATCAGATTAAATAGATTAGCTAAAAAATGAAGAAGAAGGGAAAAAAAAGAAAAGATTTCTGTCTCCACCACTGATTGAGACAGCATGGTTAAAAACTTACTCGGACAAAAACATTAGGTTCCACTGGAGTGATGTTATGATGCATGATCTTGCTACCTAAAAAAAAAAAACGATAGGGTTATCTCAATAAATATCTCTATTTTCTACGACCATCCTACTAGCTCATTACTCTCTTTCAGTTCCAGAGACATATTCCATCATGGTTCCAGACAAGGCAGTCTCAGCTCTTAGGGGATCCTCTGTCACTCTGCCCTGTGCTGTTTCTCCAGCATTTAGTGTGGTGCCATTTAAGGTCCTTTGGCACCCACCCGGTCAGTTTGACACACCAGTCCTGCTCTATGAGAACACGGAGATCCAGCAGGACCCAACTGGCACAGGGTACAGAGGCAGGGTGTCTCTGGTAGGTGACAAGGAGCAGGGAAACGTCTCCATGAAGCTGGAGAACCTTAAACTATCAGACAGTGGAGTGTATGTGTGCTATGTCCAGAGTACATTATGGTTTGATGATGCCAGTGTGTCTTTAACTGTAGAAGGTGAGTATTGCAAACTGAACTGACATGCATGAAACACCACCAATCCTATATGTCCACTTTCAAAAGTAAGTATTTTAATAATTGTTCAGATTTCTTTTTAAAATAATCATTCCTAAACCCTCAGTCATGGGCACTGTTCCAGTGCTGTCAGTACACAGTGTCGATGAAGAACAGTTGAATGTTACCTGCATGTCAGATGGATGGTTTCCACAGCCTGCACTCATGTGGATAGGAGGAAATGGGACACAGATCCAGGGTCATGGCACAGTCTACACAACAGGTAGCAACATGCATAAGGCCCCGTTTAGGGCAAAAAATACCATAGGCCGACCTGCTCAGCCCTCATTATTCTCTGTGCTATAAAATAGTAAATGAAAAATGTAAATTAATCAATTATTCTGTTAGGGCTTGCATTATGAGAAGATATTTGTTGTTCCAATCATGAGATCGGCAAAGATAGTATGTCAGTAGTATGAAACACTGATTTGGATAGCCTAGGATGCTAAAGTAAAGATATTGATATTACCTTGAAAATATAGGGCCCATACGGCTAATTTAATGACTACTCCATACAACCAAATATGGCACCAAATACTCCAGAATACAGGATATCAGGTTAAATAGATTTAATTAATAAATTAAATTAGCTAAAAAAGAAAAAAGATTTCTGTATCCACCACTGATTGAGACAGCAAGGTTAAAAACTTACTCGGACAAAAACCTTAGGCTCCACTGGAGTGATGTTAGCATTAATGCATGTAGTTTTACTTGTAATTTTTAATTTTGAGTTCATTTTCATATTTCCAATGTTAAGTACTGTGGTGTTAACACTTGTGTTTGTGTGCCAGATTCTCAGGGTTTGGTGTCAGTGAGCTCGTGGCTGCTGCATTCTCCCTCTGAGTCTGAGTATCTCTCCTGCTCTGTGGGTCTGACTGGTCAGGAGAGGAAGGAGGGCAGAGTGGTGCCATTTGTCTACACTTCACACAAAGGTATGGACACCCACATAGAGTGCAGTTACAGATGTGCTCAGTTCTTAGACTCTCTCTATGGGTAGGTTTTAGATAGTATTTGCGGCGGTGTGAATCAGTCGTCGCAGGTTGTTGTAGGCCAGAGGTTCCCAACTGTGAGGCGGGCCTCCCCAGGGGGAGGGGAGGCGCGGAAGAAAGAAAAAACAATTTAATTTTAGAACAATTTTTTTTTAAGGTTATGCTAACATTATAAAATTTAAATAATCATAGATGAGATGATAAATGTTTTGGATAGTGGAAAGTATTACTGATCCCTATGTGTATTGCACCAAACTTCATAACGTAACTAATGTTAGCAATAGTGCCATCAGCTGAGCTATAGCTCTTCTGAATGGATTCCGTTTTGCTGTAATTATTATTGATGACTCACTGCATTGCATTGTATAGTACCGATATGAGTGGCTTAACTGAAGTGAATATCATTATTTCAAATGATTGTCGTGGCGGGGAGGCGAGGGGGGGTCGCGGAGGTGTCACTATTTTCAGAGGGGAGGCCCACATTGATGGAGTTTGGGAACATGTAGGCAGTTGCAAGCCGTCGCAAAAGAGTTAACATTTCAAATCTCAGTTTCTGAGTTTTAGAACGTCCAGATTTATGGAACGTTGCAGCCTGTCTCGTCGCGGATCTTTGGTCTGTAGGCACCTTTAGGGTTTGTGCTTTTAACTTATTTGTTGTGTTACTATTCTGTTTCCATGTGAACAGGTGCTGTGATTGGAGGAATTGTCAGTGCTGTGGTGCTTGTAATTCTGGTCCCTGTTTCGGTTTTCTATTGTAGGAAAGGTATGTAACACAAGTCACACAACCATAAGAGCCAACCAAAGAGCAAGTGCAGTCTGAATAAATATTTTAGCTGCAAGTCGAAGTACTTTTGTGCACAACCTTATAAAAATACATCTTTGTAAATACAACTTGACCTCAAAACAAGAAAGTAAAGTAAATTTAAAAGCCCAAAGTGCTGTACAGAGAGTAACTACAGTTCAGAGGTAAAATACAAGACATAAAAAGGACAGCAAAAGCATACAAACATGGTCAACATAAATTAAAAAAGCAGAGCAAAATCATGCAAACAATACACAAATGTAGTCTAATAACCAAAGAAATGCAGAGTTGCAGGAGGTCGCAGACATAAAAAGCAAACATAACAAAGAGGCCAGCTCGGAACAAGAAAATAGTTAATGAAGAAAGACACACAGAATTCTAAGGGGGGAAAGGGACAGGCAGCTAGACGCTTTCAAAGGCCAGAGAGGTTTTTTAGCTTGGATTTGAAGGAGTAGATGGAAGAAGAAAGTCTAATGTCAAGGGGTAAACAGTTCCACAAAAGTGGAGCCCCAATCGCAAAGGCTCAGTAGATTACAAGCAGAAATCCACATTCTGTCTTTTCGCAGCCAGAAAATGATAACTATCCCTCATGCAAAGACTTTTGGCTCTGGATCAGCCCATGTTAACTTGCCTGACATACCCATAATTCTTTGCTTTTTGAAGGCATTTCTCCAATTTGTCACATGTCTGAGCAATCTCTATAGGCAGTGATGCATTGGAAGAAATTATCAGGTTGAGGATGTCATTTGAAAGACTTCCCAATGGTGTCAAATGAACCTAATGAGAGAATGTGTTCTTTTTTTGTCACAGAGAAGAAAGCGAAGCAGACCAGCAAGGAAACAAGTAAATTCATGCATT
The DNA here is from genome assembly GCA_027497455.2 of Sardinella longiceps. Taxonomy (NCBI): domain Eukaryota; kingdom Metazoa; phylum Chordata; class Actinopteri; order Clupeiformes; family Clupeidae; genus Sardinella; species Sardinella longiceps. The sequence goes on along the minus strand of JAODXP020006743.1, from coordinate 25,542 downwards.
ACAGAACACAATTTCTCTCAGACAACAAACAACCACATATACTGCTGTATTTCAATACATTGCTTATCTATAGCTACTATCCATTAGGCTATGCTTGTATGTCTGGTAATGTTAACATTTGAATTACTTTAACAAGACTGTCCTCTTTTATTAAAGCTGAAGAGATGAAGCGGCTGTTGGATGGTAAGATGTGTAATAGGTAGCAATGATTTTTTATTGTATTGGTTTGGTGTGACATGTTTTTGTATCATGCGATAAGTACAGAGGGATTCAAAGTTGTGCAGTTCTATTAATCAGCATTGTGTTCAATTGCGTTTCCTACTATAAAGATACCCAGGATGTCTTCAAGATGCAAATAAAGAATTTCACTGACAGACTGGCGAAGAATAAAGGTAGGTCAAAGAATTTAATCAGATACTACAATCAGAAAAAAAAATCTTTCAATGCTTAACCATCAGCATCAGTCATTTGAATAACAATCAGTATTTATCACCTATACAGATGAGTTGGAGAGACTGAAGCGTACAATTGAGCTCACACAGAAAGAGCTACAACCAGAAGGTAAATGATAGAAGGATGTCAAATCAGATGATTTTTCCTCCAGCCCATTCCCCTTTTTGAGTCTCCCTTCTAAAACAACACAAAACAATCACACTTCAAAACAGTAATCTCTGACAAATCCTACAAATCGTAACATCGATAACATTTACGTACTGTTTTGGTTTTACAGTTTTTCACTGTTGCTTCTGCAATTCTTTTCTTACATCAGAACTGAAATTCCCAAACACCTTCAAATGATTTGATTCAAAATAATTTGAATTTCAATGCAATTATTTAAGTTTAGCCATTCAAATGTTCAATAATTACCAGTCATATCCCTTTCACTTTGATGAAAAGTCCATCCCCTGACAATACATGTTTGTGTCTGTTTGCATCATATTAAAATCTGATCTTTGATCTTTTTTTCTGTATGACAAACAATTATGTATTTGTACAGGACATTTATCAAAGCATATTCATTTCTTATGTAAGCTGCAGTTATAACATACAATCCCCAAATCACACATAATAACATATATTTGTAACAGTGGATACCACAAATATTATTTGTAAACACTAAAAATTCACTCATACATTTTACATCATGTCTACCAAATTATCTAAATGATCACTGCAATCTTAATTATAGATCGTGATCCACTGAATCAGTTGCTGGAGCAACTGGCTAAACATGATAAAGAAGATCATATCAGGTAAACATGTGAAACTCCACCATAGGCTATGTGTCTGATTTATGACGGATTATCACCCAACTTTGGCTTCGCTGTCATGTTGTTCTATGTGTACCAGGTGGTGAATCACACTAGCCTGAATATGTCTTTGAGAGATGGTAGTAATGGACACTCACATCAATCTTGTAATGCCAGTATCTTTAAGGAGTAGCTGCTGTATGTGCACATCAAAATATATGCTTCAGCAACAGCGAAAAGTCTCAGAACAGAAGCATTTTTCAAAATTTCAATATGAGTCATCATATTTCACCATAAGCGATATGAAAGCATGATTAATTGTCTAAATACAAACTTTAAAAGAGAAGTTTGGTACTTTAAGTCCATTTGTAGTGTCTCGGATGAAATAAAATCATATTCATATCATATCATATTATGGCTCAGTTAGAATCCCCCCATTTGCTTCAGAATGGTTTGCTATTCACTTGTCTGATAAATGCCCTTTAAAACAACCTTAAACCTTTATTTTAAAACATACAGTGTGGTTAACGAATTAGTGGTGTCCATCGATGTTAAGAGCAACTATTTTAGCACAGTTTCTATCACGTTTACATGGCATTTTGAACATTCTGGAAATGTTTTGTCGGCATAGTAATATCAACTAGCACAACAAAAAGCCAAATGAATTTTGGAATATTAATGGACACCACTAATCACATTGCAAATACCACTACTCGCACATGCAAATAGCAAGAAATTGCTAAGCAGAGGGGGGATTGTTATTAAGCCAAATATCTTAGATCTGACCAATTGTCAAAATGTTGGTGTCAATGATTATGTTTCATCCTAAACACTCCAGAAAAGAGGTTAAAATTGTTAAATGCCAAGCCTTTCCTTCAAGCAGTTTCCTTCAAGACATTCCAGGGAAAAGCTGGCAGTGCAGCTATTTTTGTTGGGGTGTCGTCAAGTTCCCAAACTCTATGCAGGGGTTAATGTAAAGATATGATAATAGTAATGTGAGCTAAAAGTGACAACACATAGTCAGAGCGCTAGAGAGCCTAGCCCTAACCCTAGCCAAGAGAATCCAAAGTTAGTCAACATCTAGTTGGAAAATGAATAGAAATTTGAAATAGAAATAGAAATGGCTTTTTGTTGTCTCTCATCGATCCGAAAAGATATTGCAGAAGTTACGACGCAATCTTCTTGAGTCTTGTCAGTTTGTTAAGGCTCAGCGTGTACTTAAATTGCATTTAGCCCCCTGCAACCCCATGATAAGGAAAAACATGCTTGGTCTGTAGGTTACAGCATAAAACTTGGCAATGGACTTCCCCATTCACAGAAGCCACAAGTTGCCATGTGTTTTGTCATTCTACATCTAACTTTATACTTAAGTAGCAGATACATTCTATATTATAATGTATATGTATATTGTCTTTTAAATGTTTAACTCCACATTTGTTCTGACAGAACTGATGGCAGAAGCAACTCAACTGAGAAATGGCACTGGGAAAAAGAAGAAAAGTAAGTCAGATCTCATGATTTTCCCAGATATAACTACTGGATTTCATCTATAAATCTGCCTTTGCAGTCTCTGGAGCTCTGTACATACTCTGCAATAGGCTATACAGTAGTCAATTCCGAAGTCTTTATGAATTTGTCTTGATATTTTCCTTGACCCAGTGATGCTGGTGAACATGGTCAAGGTGAGGTGGACACTGGACAGTGAAACAAGATAGAACTGACAAACTGAAAACAACTGTAGAGTTATTCCAGGATCAGGACATTGTTGAATCCCTATCATGATGTATTTGTTGTTACTGAGGTCAATAAAAAACTTGCACTGTCAATAAAAAAATATATTCACAGTGAGATAACATCATACATACTGCACGCACTGTATTCTTCTAACTGGCTGAATCGCGAGAATTCAGCATTAATTATTATTCACATCCTAATGTTGGCAGAGGGGCAGGATGACCTGGAGAAAGGAGAAAAGACACAAGACCAGTATGAAAAAGGAGGTAACATCTTTGTATGTAGATTTAATCAATGCATGCTTTGCTCACATCACAAGTCACACAGTGGGAGGCCACACATAGGCTAGTTGTACTGTAAATAATAGTGTCAAGTGACATTTATATTAAAGAATATGGAAAATGTATAACATTGATTACCATTTGTAATGTGTGGCAGATGGGCTGGATGACCCGGAGAAAGGAAAAGAAACACAAGAGCACAATGTACAAGAAGGTAAAATAATAAGTGATCCTTTCGTCAGGAGCCTGTTTAGACGTCTGTTTCGAGGCCCTGTTTGGTGTCTGGACATTTTGAAAGATCAAATATTCTTGTAAAGGAAGAAACTTTAACCTTTGTGCCTCAAGGATACAGTATGACTTCTCAAACTTGTAGAACTTTATTTGTAATGTCAACTCTAACAGGGTCCTATTGTAGTGTTGGTAAATCATCTGATTAAAGGTCCTATTATAAATACTTATATATTTATAAATACATATAATAAATTATAATTATTATATATTATATATTTTGATATCAAAGTAGATTTAATCATATAATGCACACTCGGTTTAATTTTGGGTCCCTAATTTATAGACAAAATAAAAATGAAGAAACTACAGAAGGATCTGGACAGTATGAATACATCCATTTTTGAGCTGGAGAGAGCAGGTGAAACACTTTAATACTATGTGAATGTGAATCTAATGTGCTGGCTTGAATGTGTTACTTGAAGCAGTGTAGTTATTTTTGTAAGCATTTAATCACAAATACAGTATGCAGTGGAGTGGTATTTGTAATGTGATTCAGATGTATAATTGTTACTTATTTTATTTTATACATTTTACATCTTGAATGCCTATGTCTACAACAATTAGGCCTTCAAAAAAGACATATTGTTATTGTATATGTTATTTGAGATTTAGATATACTTTTTTCGTTTGATTTTTAAAACTGTATATTTAACAATGCTGGGTCAGTAGAAGTGAATTTAAAATGATTTATGGTATATGACCCAGATGGATGGGTCTTCTATGGCTCATTGCTAACACATCTGCCTTCCACTTTGCAAGGTCATGGTTTCATGTTTATAAAGGTGAGAAATTGAACTTTGCTTTTGTCTATTCATACAGTATTCGAGGTAGAACTGGAAAACCAGAAGGAAACGGAAAGACGACTGAAGAATGAAAATGAAGGTAGTTAAATAAAATCTTCTGAGTAAGGCTAACACTGCATGGCATAGATTTTATTCAGATTCAGATTCAGATTCAGAAAACTTTATTAATCCCATCAGTGGGCAATTAAGTTCGCAGTCCCAGTCTCCATCAATCAACCATAAATAGTAATCTTATAATAAATAAAAAGTTAGAAAAAATATAGAAATACAAGACCTAAAAAAAATAAATAAATAAGAAGATGACACATGCATATCCATATGCATCTTAACACACACATACAGTTAACACACACATACAATCAAACACTCTGTACTGTCAGTGATGAACAGCGCTCAGTAAATCCAATTGTCATTAATGCACTCTATCCCTACAACCTTGTTTAATAATCTAATGGTTGTAGGGATGAAAGATCCAGAATACCTTTTTGTTTTTGTCCTGACAGAATAATAGCGCCTCCCAGAAGGCATTAATGAAAATTCACCACCTAAAACGTGATCAGGCTGACTGATGATACTTCTAGCCTTTTGGACTGCCTGTTTGTTAAACAGAGCACTCAGACTATTTAGCTGTGTTCCAATAATCTTTGATGAAGTGTTAACAATGCTGCTGAGACTGTTCTTGTCTTTGACTGATAGGCTATTGAACCAACATAAAAAGAGAAAGTTAGAAGACTCTCAATAAAAGACTGATAAAAGTTACGTAGAATGGTTTTAGAGACACTGAAGGAGTTAAGCTTCCTCAGCAGATGAATTCTCTGTTGTCCCTTTTTGACAATTGTCTCAGTGTTTACATGAAACTTCAGCTCACTGTCAAATATTGTACCTAAGTACTTGTAAGAATCAACGATTTCCACATCCCCCCCATGTATGACACTTGCTATTGGTTCTGCCTTTGCCCTCCTAAAATCAATTATGAGCTCTTTTGTTTTGGCTACATTTAAATCTAAAAAATGATTGTCGCACCACCTCACAAATGATGTCAATGCTAGCCCATGACTGGAGTGTGGACCTTGGAATAAAGATAGCAGTGCAGTGTCATCCGAAAACTTGACCAGGTAGCTTCCTTGTTGGGAAGACCTGCAGCTATCTGTGTACAAAATAAATAACAAGGGAGAAAGTACACAACCTTGCGGCGAGCCAGTATTTGAAGTAATAGGTTGGGACAACTGACCATTTACAAAGACTCGCTGTATCCTATCTGTTAAAAAATTTAAAAGTAGCAGCAATAGTTGATTCGGTACCTGAAAATCATGTGCTAGTCTCTCGATCAGGATATGTGGCTGCATTTTGTTGAAAGCAGAAGAAAAATCTGCAAATAAAAGCCTAACATGAGACCCAGGCTTCTCCAAATGTTTATAGACTGTGTCTAAAATAAAAAGCTTTGCATCATCCACACTTCTGCCAGTTTGATACGCAAACTGTAATGTATCCAGTTTTCCATTGACCAAGGACATAATCTCAGCTTTAAGGATTTTTTCAAAAATTTTCATCACTAAGGACGTAAGAGCTACTGGTCTAAAGTCTTTCAACTCCTTGGGTTTATTTAGTTTAGCTAGTGGGATTATGGTGGAGCTCTTCCATATCTGGGGTATATGTCCTTCTTTTGCACACCTATTAAAGAGGCAAGTGAATACTCCACTTAGTTGGTCTGCACAGAAGCGTAATGTGCGCCCACAAACAGCATCAGGACCAGCAGCCTTCCTAATATTGACCTTCTTAAACAAGGATGTTACTTGTGCCTGAGATATCATTATGTCATTACCTGGAACCAAAGTGTTTCTCAACATAGAAATATTGTCAGAAAAGTCAGATGATTCAAAACGTGAATAAAATAAATTAAAAGCATTTGGAAGATCATATGACTCAACACCTTTAACAGAAATAGGCATCCTCCTTTCAGCTTGTTGGTTTAATGATGCCATTGACTTAATTCCTCGCCAGGCGGCTCTAAGATCCCCCCCACTGTATTGTTCCTCTACTTTCCTTCTATATTTCATTTTAGCTTTCCTGATCTCATGTTTTACTTCTTTGGACACTGCTTTAATCTCCCAAATGTCCCCAGTATAGAAAGTCCTCTTTTTCTTGTTAATGACAGATTTAAGTTCTTTCGTCACCCATGGTTTATTGTTCGGAAAAGTGACAGTTGTCTTAGTGGGGATAACCATGTCCACACAGAATGTAACGTATGATGATACAATGTCTGCTACTTCATCAGTGTTCTCAGACCCCTCCTGAAAGCACTCCCAATCCGTACACTCAAAACATGCTTGAAGTGAGGAGATACTGTCCTCTGACCAGATTTTGACAGTTCTCTCCTCATGTTCTAAGCGTCTAAAAGAGGGTTTGTACACTGGTACGAGGTAAACGCTGTTGTGGTATGAAGCTCCCAAGGCTGGCATGGGTATGGAGCTGTAAGCCCCACCTACTGTCCCATAACACAGATCAATAGACGTCATTTTCTGTGTTGTAGCGCAAGTCACATATTGCTCATAAGTTCTCATAGTCCTACTCAAATCACAGTGGTTAAAATCCCCCAAAATGAATTTGGGTGCGTCGGGGCAAATTTCGTCCAATTTGTGCGTAGTGTCTGCAATCAGCTGAGCAGCAGCTGTTGCATTAGCGCGTGGGTGAATGTATACCAGTGTATAAAAAAGTTGTTGAAACTCACGCGGAAGGTAGAAGGGGCGGAGTGAGATGGAAAGCAGTTCTATGTCGGTGGTACAGATTTTTTCCCTGATCGTGATGGTGTTGCAATACCGCTCATTAATATAAAAACACACCCCTCCTCCTCTGCTTTTCCCTGTCGTCTCCGATGACCTGTCAAGCCGAATTGGGCTTCCAAACCCAGTTATTGACAGATCCTCGTCTCGGTCCTGGTCGGTGAGCCATGACTCCGTGAAAGCGAGTAAACACGACTCCCTGATCTCCCCTCTGGTCTTAGTCCATAGTTACTAATCAAAACTAGTACATTTTTTTTCTGCATCATTAAATGACATTACTGAATATCTCTGTTAATCTATGCACATAATTCCTGGACAGATCTCAAAAAACAGTTGGCTGAACACCTCAAAGGTAATAAAATGAGATTTAAGTTGATGTATAACAAATAAGTTGATATATAACACATCAGTAAGTGTGTGTGTGTGTGTGTGTGTGTGTATGTGTGTGTGTGCCCTGACAGGTCATAAAAAGCCACTAGATGAACCGGATGCACCGAGACAAAAAACAGGTAAAGCAAAAATTTTGATGAGAAATCCGTCGCGTGGGGGAATGAACACCATCACACTGTAAATGGCAGAAAAGATTTGCCAAGTTTTTCTTGGGAACAGCCCACACACTCAGCTGCGCAGCTCACCCCACAAATACATGTTCCTTACAAATATAGCACCACCTGAAAGGGAACTAGGCAATCCAACGGTACAGACTTGATTGGCAAGAATAGCCTAGTAAACCAGCACCACCCGCTGGACGCCAAAATCTTTTGTCTGCGTGTGGGTCTAGCCTCGCATCATTCTCCAATTCTGCCAGAATGCCAGGAATCTGGCAAAACCAATCATAATGCAGAGATGTGTTTTGAATCAAAGCGGGCGGGGTTTAAAACCAATCATAACGCAGAGATGTGTTTTGAATCAAATCGGGCGGGGTTTTGAGGGAGAAACGACAGAGCGTTGGCCTATACGCAGATATGGTTTGAAAAACAACGGGTTGTGCTCACCAACAAGCTCCCGTTGTATCCATTCATCGGGGCCAGACTAAATAGACATCCAATCTCACATTTAGGCTGGTTTATCAGGCTATGGCAAGAAACATTGCTACTATGGGGTAAAGCTTTTTGGTGACCTTTTTAAAAGGGCCCAGTTGCCTAAAACTTCTATGGTGCATTTTGTACAAAATGTAATTCTTCTATCAAATATCAGAGATATTTGAGATATTTGAGAGATATTTGTATATGTATGGTTTACCTTGTAACAAAAGCTAAGTTAGTAGGCTAATATCACTCCTGTTCTGGTGCAAACTGCTAGTGTTATGGCTTTAAACAAAATTTGTTTTGGTGTACATTTCAGTCAAGTGAAGCAGTAGGCTATTTATAAATCATAGACTACATACTGCGTTAACGCACTAATAACATGTTAACTTGGCTGAATGCCTCGAAGGTAATACAATGAGATTTAAGTTGATCTATGACAAACCACAAGCACAGGCATCAGTGAGTGTGTGTGTGTGTGTGTGTGTGTGTGTGTGTGTGTGTGTGTGTGCCCTGACAGGTCATGAAAAGCCACCAGATGAACCGAATGCACCGAGACAAAAAACAGGTAAAGCAAAAAATACTCAGCTGTGCAGCTCACCCCACAAATACATGTTCCTTACCAAGCACCACCTGAAAGGGAACTACACAATCCAACAGTACAGACTTGATTGCAAAGAAACATTGCTACTATGGGGTAAAGTTTTTTGGTGACCTATTTAAAAGGGCCCGGTTGCCCATTACCTCTCTGGTGCATTTTGTACAATATCTAATTATTCTATCAAATATCAGAGATATTTGTATATGTGTGCTTTACCTTGTAACAAAAGCTAAGTTAGTAATGTCACTCCTGTTCTGGTGCAAGTGTTTTGGCTTCAAACAAAGTTTGTTTTGGTGCACATATCAGTCAAGCGAAGCAGTAGGCCATTTATAAATCATAGACTACCTACTGCGTTAACACACTAATGTAACATGTTAACTTGACAACTGGTTCTTAAGTATGGTCCAGAGGTTTGCCATTTACATTAAAAACTTCAGCTATCTGCAAAAGTCTTTCAGCGACTATTTGAGATGCCTGCAAGTAGAAAATGCAGGGTTAATAGGGTAAGCAATTCTGTCTGTCTGTCAGGACAAGTTTTGGGTGTTTAAGAAGGCAAAATACCAGGGTCAATACACTATAAACCAAACCAGGCCATGATGATGATGCCCATGTAAAATTTGCCAAATCCTCTCTGCCAATGCCAAACAGCTTTATCTGCCTTTGACTTGTTGTCTCTGTGGCTACATTTCTTACATTTCTCAACTGAAGCAGTCATTGTAATGTTCTAATTGTATCTTTTCTTGTTGTTTTTGTTCAGGCAAAGGAAGAATAGCCAAAGCACAATGCCACTGCTTGTGTTGCTGGCTAATCTGCTTGCTTTCTAAAACCAGAAATTAAAAATGCCTGTCTGGCATTTGCTATGTCACAGATTTGTTATGTCACAGACTTGATTCTTTTAAAATAATAGACAGAATACTTCAAACATGCATTAGGCATATAGAGGCTGTACACTGTGCATACTGTATTAAATAGCTTACCTTGTAAACAAAAATGTAGGTTTGTTTAGGCACCTTCATAGTGTGGTTCAGATAATTTAGAGTAAACATCAGGCTACTCTAAACTAACATTAATCTTCTTACTAACCAATTGAAGTCAAGTCAAGTCACATTTATTTATATAGCACATTTCAAACAACAGAGTTTATCCAAAGTGCTTTCAAAGATAAAACAATTTACAACATAGCTTTAACATAGTTTACACTGTTAAAATCCCTTTACATTACATGATAACTACCTACCAGGCATACATGTAACCAGGAGTGCTACTGCAGTCTAGTGTCTCACTGCTGATAGCTAGTTAGCTGTTATTAAGTGTGTTTACACAAAAAAAGATCATTATCAGGTTTTCCTAACTACATGATTATTCATGTGGTCACAAACTGAATAAACTGGTATTCTTTATCAGATTATTGTCATTAGGTTATGATGATAGATAAGTAGACCTGTTTTGGTCAATATTCTGATTAATTTGAAACCTGAGCTATACAACTTCATTGGGTTTATTTGGGGCACCCAGCAGTTCCCAAGATCTGAATTTGTGTTGGTGTAACGCTATTTGTATTGGTTAATGATTAGCTTGTATTCTTTTAGATCAAATAAAAACCACTGCTTTACCACTGCCCCTTATTGACCCTCTTTTCTCTTTCTTCCACATACACATGCGCGCGCAACACACACACACACACACACACACACACACACACACAACATTCAACATTTTCATTTATAAACAGGAAAAAAAAGAACCATGAACTTGGTAGTGCATGCAATGTAGAATACTTATTTGAATGAACAGACTCATATTTGCCGAGATCTATGCTTTAGGATTCAGTGATGGCACCCTCCCAAGTAAGGTTCCTTCCACTGTCAAGTGAAATTAAAAGCGAATGAACAGAAAAGTCCTGTTGGTCTCAGGAAAGCGATGTCTTTCAAGGATTTTATTCTTTTGAGCCAAATTACAGATATATGCACCATTGGTCCAATCTGTAGGTAAGTACCTTTTCTTTGTAGGACATAGAAATACTTAGTGAAAGTGGTTTTGAGCGATCAGTTGTGAAAAGAGAACAGTATTCAGTGCTCTGGCTGCTGGTAAATGATACATGTATGTGAGATCTCGAACTTGAATAAATGAAATTGCTATTGGGAAAAAGCTCTTGAATGGCTGCCCTGAATGCAGTGAAGCTTAAGTTTAAAAGGCAACTTCAGTCAAATTTCAACAAGAGTTCTACTGCTTAAGTTACTCAAGGCAAACCAGTACTGAAGATGCAAGAATTTTTGGTAACACTTTGCGGTAAGGGTACATGAATTATCATGAATTCATGCATGAAATCATTCATGATAAATTCATGATTCATGCATTACTTCATCTCTGAAAGTCTAATGAGTTATCAGGAATTAACATGAATTCATTGTTTGTCATTAATGACCTCCTGCTGAAATAGCACATGATCTTAAGTATTAGTTACTCTGGGTACATCATCATGAGTCATGATTAATGAGCATGAGTCATGATTATTAGCATGATCATGATGAATTCATCATGTTTGTGCCCCCTCAACTAAAGTGTTGACATGCTTAAATTGGTAAAATTTAGTTGACGTATGGCGTTTGACTAGTCCAAATTAGGCTAAATAAGTATTTTTATTATATCAATTTATGTCAAATTCTTTTGAACAAAAACATCATGATCATGTGTAATTAATCATGACTCATGATGATGTACCCAGAGTAATTAATGCTTAAGATCATCTGCTATTTCAGCAGGAGGTCATTAATGATAAACAATGAATTCATGCTAATACCTGATGAGTCATTAGATATTTAGAGATGAAGTAATGCATGAATCATGAATGAAATCATGCATGAATTCATGATAATTCATTTACCCTTACCGCAAAGTGTTACCGAATTTTTGAGCAACTCATATAGGTTTATTATAACAGAGAATTAGCCTTTACAGTTAGTCTTATAAACTTATTTATTTATTCACCAGGCTCAGCAAAGATTTTATTGTCTGCCATATGTCCAGTGTGGGCTGATTGTGTGTGTGTGTGTGTGTGTGTGTGTGTGTGTGTGTGTGTGTGTGTGGATGTGTGCGTGCATGCGTGTGTGTGTTTGTTTATTGTATGTATTGTACACCCTGCTCCTCCACATGTGAAGTTCCTAACGGAAAAATAAAGTTCTTTGAATTGAATTGGAATTTGAATTAGTCCATAGGGGCAGAACTTTAAACTGTGTTTTCAGCATCTAAACATGCTCCAAATGTCACCCCAAATGCATCATCATCAGATACATTACAACACAGCACTGCAGTGTGTATGACCACAAATTACCAATGTGGCAAAGTGGTTAAATCAGTGTTTTTATGCAGTGTTTACAAAGTCATTTGTAAACAAACAGTATTTGGCTACTTGCACAGATACACAGTTTTAACCACTTTCTTAGTCATTTGTAGTCATACACATTACAGTTCTGTGTTGTAATGTGTCTGGTGATGTTTCATAGTTTTTGTGGTGACATTTGGTGCATGTTAAAGGTATAATTCCGGAGTGAATCAACTCATAGCCCTGCTGTTTTATACAGCTAAGCGCTACTGAAAGCCAAGTTTGCGAAACGGAAGCTAACACTAACTGAATGAGGCATGTCAAAAACAAAACCTAATCTATTTGCTTTCGTTCTGAAATGCCCCATTCTGTTAACGTTAGCTGCCGTTTCGCTATCTTAGTCTGATTGAGGTGGCTATCAATAGCGCTTGGCACTATCAAACAATAGGACTACGTGTTGATTCACCCCGGATTCTTCCTTTAAGATGTTAAAAAGACAGTTACAATTTTGCTCCCATGCGTTAATTGTCAATGCTAATTCTCTTTTCAAGAAAACCTAATTTGTTGCGTCTTCAGTATTGGCTTGTTTTGAGTAGCTTGAGCAATAGATCTTGTTGAAATTTGACTTAAGTTGCCCTTTAAGTCATGCTATAAAGTCAGACACATTCCTTTTATTTCACTCTGCTGCTTTTCTGTCCAGGGCCCTATCATGCAGACGGCGCACCATGCGTTCGCGACTTGCGCAAGCTGTCATTGCTATTTTGTGCGAGCGCATGGTTCGTTTTTCCGTCAAGTATTTTGTGTTGTCTAATTAGCAAATGACTTTGCGTCCTCAAAGGTGTGGCTAGGCGCAAAGCGCAACAGATGCTATTATACAGACGCAGAAAAGGACCTGCCACTGACTGGGAAAAACCTGGTCATTCGTCAGTCACGCATTCTTAAAATGCTATTTTATGGGCGCACAACGCAATACCAGGCGCTTTGCGCTCTTCGTTTTTAAAGGCAATGAGAGATTGATTTGTCATTGGTTATGTCTGTGTTACACCCACAACACACCCATGATTAATTAGGCCTCCCAAGTCCAACCTTTTTGAATTTGCACCGGCGCAAAATTCATTTTCTGTGCTGTGAAAATAGTAAAAAGCCGCCCAGAAAACAATATGCGCCATGCGTCAAACAACATTGACATCACGTCGTCAAAATAGGGCCCTTTATGATATTGTTAGTATACACAGATTGTCACATTTTTAGAGCTTGAATTAATTGCCTCATTCCCTCCAGTCATGCTGGTGGCCTGCTTATTTCTCATCATGTTTGTTGCCATGGGGAATACTGACACAGGTAAATAATATGCACTTCAATGAAATGTTGGGAAATTATTAAGCTACTGAATGGCAGCTCATGATATGATAGCTGCATATTGTTGCCACCTATGATGAGAAGAAAATTAAATACTTCTCATGTGTTTTCCGCAATCCACTACACCTGCTGCAACTCTTTGTAAACCTCAAGTTTTTACTTCTTTATGACTGACAGTGAAATATAACAAGCTTCCCTAATTTTTTACACGTTCTTATTATAATTTCAGCTCCTGATATGTTTTCCCTGAGTGTTCCTGAAAGTTCAATCTTGGCTCCACCAGAATCCTCTGTCACTCTACCCTGTACTGTTGCTCCAAAATTCAGTCTGGTGCCATTTAGGGTCCGTTGGTACCGACCCGGTCAGTTTGACAGACCAATCCTGCTTTATGAGAATAAGAAGATCCAGCAGGACCCAGCAGACACAGGGTACAGGGGCAGAGTGTCTCTGGTAGGAAACCTGAAGCAGGGAAATGTGTCCATGAAGCTGGAGAACCTCACACTGGCAGACAGTGGAGTGTATGTGTGCTATGTGAGACACCATCTATGGTATGACGATGCCAGTGTAACTGTAGGCCTAAAAGTAGAAGGTAAAGCAAACATATTATATCAATGGCGTGAGTGTGACATTTTGGTCAAAATTGAATTACACACTGTAAAAAAGAATTTGCAATGGTTACTTGAAAAATGTGTGGAAACTCGTTGCCTTAACAAATCAGCTGATCTATAAGAATATTTCTTTTCCGCGGATGGTATTAGCCATCTTAATCATTAAAATTACTGTCAAAGCAGTGATAAACAAGGTTTAGTGCATGGTAATAATATCAACAGTAGGTAGCTGTGTAATAAGCAGGATTACCACAGAGGGATGTGACATTACTCTGAAGAGAGATATTTCCACGATAATGACCGCCTCACCGAATGTTATCACAAAAGTAACTGTGAACACACAGCAGTTAGAGCCAGAAGGGCTTAACTGCATTAGGCTAGATCCATTGTGTTATCCATCATTCCATCTGTGTCTCATCACTCTTAAGGCTACACTCTTAAGGCTCAGTTGATATCAGAGTTAAGAAAATCTGTAAACATTTTTGTTCATCTGAGTTACAAAAATATCAGTAGGCTACTCTTTTCTTGCAGTCCAGGGCATTATTCCAGTCCTATCAGTATCAGTATCCAAAGAGCAGGTGAATGTTACCTGCATGTCAGATGGATGGTCACCACAGCCAGTGCTCACCTGGACCAAAGGAGGAGGGGAGGCAGTCAAAGCTCACACTACAGTCTACACCACAGGTAATAAAATAAACAACAGACAATATTTATAATGGAGGACATATGAAAGATGTCTTTGCTTGTGTGTCAGATTCTCAGGGTTTGGTGTCAGTGAGCTCGTGGCTGCTGCATTCTCCCTCTGAGTCTGAGTATCTCTCCTGCTCTGTGGGTCTGACTGGTCAGGAGAGGAAGGAGGGCAGAGTGGTGCCATTTGTCTACACTTCACACACAGGTATGGACACCTTTGCAAGGGACTTTTATAGAGAACTAACTAAGGTTTGGTGTCAGTGAGCTCCTGGCTGCTGCATTCTCCCTCTGAGTCTGAGTATCTCTCCTGCTCTGTGGGTCTGACTGGTCAGCAGCAGTGGGAAGGAAAGGTCCTATTCATCTGCACCTCAAACCAAGGTACAGGAACATTTAAAAGCAATGTCCATTTAGAAAAGACAATAAAAACAACAACAACAACAACAACAAAACAAGGCTTGATTTAGTTGGGTATGGACCTGACAAAGAAGCTACACCATTAGCAAAATGTAGCGAGCAGCATATTTTTGATGACTTGGAGATTCCATAACCATCAGAATAAGGGAAGGTTTATTAATAACAACAATCTAATCTTAGATTGATAGAGTGACTTTGAGTGATCTGCGAACAGGTGCTGTGATCGGAGGAACTGTCAGTGCCCTGGTGCTCATTCTGGTCGCCATCGTGGTTTTCGTTTATAAAAGAGGTAGGCCTATGTAGTGATAGCATTAGTACCCAGCATTTTTATGGTTCTTCAGTTTACGAAAGAAGTTGAGGTGGTGAGCATGCATATGGCAATTATCAAAACCCCTTGGCACAAAAGGTTCAGGTTCGGTGTTGTTTTTGTTGTTTCAGGCATTCTACAGAAGAAAATGAAGAATGATGGTAATTAAATTTCATTGCAGAAGATCGTTTTGAAAATATAAATTTTTTATTGTTTAGAATTTTAAAATCTCTCTCTGGTTTAGTGCCAAACATTTACAGTCATCCTAACCCCCTAACGCCCTGGACATACCATTGCAGTGCTCAATTTCTTAATTTTTTTATTAGGAAAAACATTGACAGCATGCATACAATTTTGATGATTCACATCCACTTACAGCTACAAAACCATATCAGAATTCCTGTCAGGGATTTGGACAGGGATAGCCTTCCAAGTAGAAATCCAAACATTGGTGAGCTACAGTATATCCCACACCAATTTAATGTTGGTTCTCTGACTTTTCCAGCAAAAATTTGATGTGAGCGAGTCAAGGGTGGTAAAAGACAATAACAGAAAGCCAAACAAAGACAATACATTATCATTTCATATTTCATATTGATCCCTTTAAAGCTGTATTTGGCAAGTCTAAGTAATTCCGAGACTTTGGGGAAAACAAATTCAAAGCGATACACCTTTAGTTAGAAAATTCTTTTTTTTGTCCTCCCTAAATAGCCTTTTTCGTGTACTACTTCCAGAATAACATGACAAATCTATGGCATTACACTTTAAAAGACTTGGCGAATACAGCTTTAATGATTTTTGATGTGAACCCCCACTGCAGAGCCTCTCCAGAACCTGCCGTGCAATTCGAAAATGTTATAATTACACCCACACGTCATCGTTTCACTTTGTGTTACAGTAAGCATCTGAAACATCTCCATTGGCAATCGTTTCCTCTCTAGAGGGCACTATGCACTATGCAATGTTTTGAAACATTTTGCTACTACAGTTCGTTTAAAACACAAAAATGTTTTGTTATCTTAACTCGAGCTTAGTTTCTCACTGAATTTGGCCCACGCAGATTTGTGACGGTGAAAATCTGCGTGGGCCAAATTCAGCGAACAGAACGAGAAACTGAAGACACGATATTATGCCTGGACATCTAACACAAAAAGAAGAGATTTAAGTCTCATGACCTCAGTTTGCAGTTTGGTGTTACCGTTTTTTGAGCCACCACAATGTTTTTTCTGTTAGTTGGAGTATTATTTCTTTTTTCTTTTGCACTTCCTGAAGCAGCGATTGTGGGAATCAAGTAGCCTAATTGAATTGGTGTGGACTAAACAAGGCATTTACTGTATTTAAGACAGTCACATGAAAATGTGAGGAAATGTAATGTGTTGTTGACTAATTATGAATCTGACTCTGAAGTTTCTCAGGTAGGACCTGACCAAGAGATAGAGGAAACAAGAGGTCTATATCAAGAGAATGAAGGTAATTACAGTATGAGTTTGGTTCTTTGCCACCAAACAAATGATTATATTTATAGCAAAAAGTTCAACAGTGCACTAGCTAGCGCCTAGCTAGAGGAAAGAGTGGGCTATTAGGTGCTTGTGGGGCAAGGGATAACCCCGCTAACACGGAACATCATGGTTCTCTATGGGTAGGCTATTTGAAGAAGGTTATCCTATTTTAGTTTGGAGAACGTTAAAACTCTCAACGTTACAGCGTGGTAATTTTGTGACCTTCGCATAACGTTCCCATGTAGTTATTTTATATAATTGTATTTAAATTACAATCTGATAGAGATAATGTGTAAATTATCATCAAACAAATTGATTTTGCCCATTTCTGAAAATAGATTTAGGCTATCTTAATTTTGCGACTCACAATTAATGATGTATCAGAGCTAGGTTTTTTTTTTTTTTTTAAAGATATATAATTGACGTTGTGGCTCAACGGTAAAGTGCCTGCACATGATGCAGGTGACCCGGATTCAAATCCCAACTGTAGTGCTTTTGTTTTATGTTTATATAGTTTTTTTTTTCTCTCACAAAAAGTCACGTTAGGATAACATTGCGGGAACGTTCACCTAACCAGACAGCGCAAACCAGCAGCGAATGTTCTAGCTCAGTTTAAAAAAGAACCAAGGGAACGTTCCCATACCCAACAGAAAACCGGTAACACTTTATTTTGGTTCACATATTAGCCACTAATACATACCTAATAAATGCCTCTATTAGTGCATTGTAAGGCATGTGTTAAGCAACATTAATCATTTGTTAGGCGTGTATTCACAAATGTCTTGTTCATGACTAATTAGGCCTTTATTCTTGATATAATCTTATTAGTGCCCTAATAAGCCTATCTAAACCCATATACTACAACAAGCCATAGTATTTTTTATTTTCATTTACATTAATCTGCACCTAATAGAAACTCAATGACTGACATTTCAAGTTTTACAGAATGTTCTGACAAAGGAGAAAACAGACATTCAGCTGAGACGAGAACTATTGTTTCATTTTGTGAACATCTGTACAAGAACTTAAAAATCAAGCTATTTTATGTTAACCTAATAACAGCTCACTGATTGACATTTGCAGGACTAAAGGACAATCTGACAAAGGCGGAAGCAGAAGTACAGAGGCTGAGACAAAAACTTTCTGGTGAATCTAAACACCGTTTCGTCTTATGAACAATTGAAGAAGTATAAATCAGCAATGCTAAATTGTCTAATTCAATAGCTATTCAATCCACACATGTATAAAATTGTATTATTAACAGGGGTTGGTGAAACTGCTACAAATGATCTTTTTTTGATGTATATGGGTCAATTGCAAACATGTGGTTATAGTTTTCCGATCCAGTATTATTAACTGATCATGAGACAGAATCAGCCACTTTCATTCGCTTTGTTTTAGAATGAGAATTAGAATCAGATTTATTATAGCCATTTCAACAATATTATAACAGTACAGTTGATAGGAATAAGTGTTGGTGTGCTCACATATAACACATAGCAATATACACAACACAACCACATACAAGACATAATGCATTACAAGGAGTACAGAAATTATGGCAGAGTAATATAAAGTGAATGTACTATATTCAGGTGACGTATAGCTTGGGGTGCTGTTTCTGAAGCGTGTACCTCATCTCTGATGGAGTAAACAAGTGGTGTACTAGGTGGGAGGGGTCAGAGATTATTTCACTAGCAATTCTGGTGTTATAGTGTGAGTCTATGGTTGGCAGACTACAGTATTTTATAGGTGAGGATGCTTTCCAGGGCGTAAAGTTAACCCCTGCAGCCCCCTTGAGGCCTACCTCACTCACGTCAGATGATGTGCTACGTAACTTTAAGGCACTTCCGCGTAACAATCTGATGTTGAAGCCATTCAGAGCGATTTCAAGTCCAATTTTCTCTAACCGAACCAATCAGGATTGCTGGCTGCTGTAGAGGGTGTGACGTAGCGAAGAAGCAACTGTCCAACCAATCTAACAAACGTAACCAGCGTCATCGGTTGGTTTCGATGTGATTGGCTGAAGTGTACGTCAATTGAATTGATGGACAAGCCGTTTGTCCAGTTAGATTCAAGGATTTCTGGCTCCTGAAATAACTGGTCTATCGTTGATCATCAGATCAAGATCAAGGCGCATCTGATATGAGTGAGGTAACCGCGAGGCGGGGGGCCCATCAGTCCAAGGGGCCCCGCCCAACCAGTCATTTCAAAGTTTGAAATTATTGGTCTCTTATCTCCCTTCAGAACACCATTCTCTTCTCTGATTGTCTGCTAGGTGACCATTATTTCCAGATAACTGGCTACTTTGGAAGTAGTTCCAAAAAATAACTCATCTAATAACTGATTACCGTTCCATATGAATGCCTTTCAGAATTGTAACTATAACAACAATAAGCAGCCTTGTAGATCTACTTTCAACTGAAAATAGTACCCAAACAGAACAGGTTAGCTTCTTTTAAATTTGAGTTGCATATTTCTTTTAGGTTTTATACGCTTCTTCAAATATACGAGAGATAAGCGGGATAACGACCTCCGAGGTGACCAGTTCTTCAAAAACAATTGGCTTGGCGGAATAACTCCGACTCCGCGCTGCGCGCGTCGCCGCGCAAGAAGTAGAGCTCTGTGACGCATAGGCGCTGATAACGCTATAAAATAATAGGCTAATACATTGGTATTTTAAAAGAACGTCTTCTCCGAGATAAATAGCCTACATGACGTTACCTAGGCCTACAGTCACTGGCTTCAGCTTGTCAGTGGTGGTGTGTGCGTGCATGAGTTCGAAGAAGAGGGCGAGAGATGGTCAAAGGGAACCACATTCCAGCAAAGGATTTAACGGTGGACAGAAAACTACACAGCGATTCAGTGTATAAACGGGAGAAAAGTGTATTAGTCTATTTTTGTACGATTTAGGAAGTGACTTCAAACAAATCGTTTCTATGCAAAAGTTTACCATGTGCGCAACCGGCTTACAGACGGCTGTTCCTGTGCAACAAGCTTTGTCAAGTTCTTGTTCAGATTTCAAGATCTTCAAGAGCTATGAAAATACTGATTATTCGCGGAACACAAGCAGCATGATGACGGAGTAGTTGCTTTATTAATATCGCATTTTTAAAAGAACAGACAAGAAGATTTTATGAGTACTACAACAATGTCATATCGCGGTAGATTTGAAACAGGGGGCGTGTGCAGAACTTGTGCCCCTGGGATGCGTGTGCATCATCATCTTTTTGACAAAGGTTGGGCGAGTAAAGGCATGTAGCCTAAAAATCAAGGCTACATTAGTGATGCCACATCATTACAATTGAATATACTGAGTCTTTTGCCCCCCCCCCCCATAACTTATGAACGGAATGGTGTATGACCACAAAAACTGGAGGAGATGATCTACATCCAAAAAACTATGCATAACATAATTTTGTTGTCATTATGTGCTATTATGCAGTCATTATGACATCATAATCTGATTTTATTGCCCACAATGTCACCATACCGTATCCATCAAATATAGGTAATGCACCTCAATTTTAGTGATTATGTGCTTCAGACCACTTAAATGTTCACAAGATGTTCTGATGCTAATGGAAATAATGAATTAAATTTGAAAAATTTGCTTTAACTAACCTACATCAGTGATTTTTGGTCAGACATACCTGTCAGAAAACCGTTGCCATGGCAACACCAACAATGATAAACCTAATCTTTTGGTGCAAAATTGTAGCCAACTAAATTTTGGGAAAAGTCACCAGGTTTCGGAGTCATAGCATAAGTCGTTAAGGAATTATGCAACATCAAAGTTGGTGCGGGCACTTTTGGTTTTGGTTGTATTGAGGATTAAGTTATTGTCTTTGCACCACTTCACTAGCTGTGTTAACTCCCACCAGTAGGCAGATTCGTCATTTACAGATATGAGGCCTATGACAGTAGTATCATCTACAAACTTAAATAGCTTGACGTGTGAGAAAATAGCAAGGGGACAAAGCTAGCCTAGTAAACCAGCGCCACCCGCTGGACGCCAAAATGTTTTGTCTGCGAGTGGGTCTAGCCTCGCATCATTCTCCAATTCTGCCAGAATGCCAGGAATCTGGAAAAACCAATCATAACGCAGAGATGTGTTTTGAATCAAAGCGGGCGGGGTTTTAAACCAATCATAACACAGAGATGTGTTTTGAATCAAAGCGGGCGGGGTTTTGAGGGAGTGAGCGTTGAGCGTTGGCATGTAGGCACAGATATGGTTTGAAAGACAACGGGTTGTGCTCATCAACAATCTCCCGTTGTATCCATTCCTCGGGGCCAGACTAAATTAGACATCCAATCTCACATTTAGGCTGGTTTATCAGACTAGGACAAAGCACATCCTTTGGGGGCTACTTGTGAGCAGCAGAGAATGTAGCCTTATGGAGTCAAGGTGGTGCCATCCAATACCAGGGTATTACAATAAGTTAGACCAATAGCGTCAGACTGGGATTTCCACACAGCGAGAGAAAGGTCCGCTTCGCTACTGTACCTCAAGAGTAGAAACTGCAAGTGCTTTCTTAAAAAAATGAATATACCTTGACCTTCCCCCCAACCCAGTATTGACATCATGGTTCTGTCCTTGATAGTAACTCAATGATTCACATTTGCAGGAGTGCAGACGGAACTGTCAAAAGCGAATAATGAAATAAAGAAACTAACAATGGAAAAAAATGGTAAATGGTGAAATCAAAAAGTTACTTATGAACTTGTGGACAGAGCCCTGCCAGCGATTGTGCATGCTCCTTGTTCATGTGTATCGTACTGTACTGGCAAAGGGCAAGCCAGAGGCCCAATATGCCCAATCTCCTTTTAGCTTTATTAATGTATTGCAAACTATTTTGAAGCATGTGATTTACTTTTAATGTGATTGCTAACAAGTCATTTGTTAACTGATTTTAAGAACTGGAGCGTAAAGAAGAGAAGTCTCAGAAAATCAGACAACAAAAATCAGGTATTAGTACTCATAAATTGCACTGCTTATCATGCTGCCATTGTCCATTGCAACATTTTGGTATAAAAAACTTGTAATTTACTGTTACGTATATATCAGGTCTGTGAAATGTTATATTAAGGTAAACCTAACTAGGCTTCTCTTCATTATTCTTAACTCTGTAAAGGATTGCTGAAGATAGATGCACTGACAGAAGACATATAGACAAAACATGAACAGGAAAATAATTCATTCTTATTTCATCATTTATAAATAGTTATTTTCAAGATGAATGAATACTATTGTGTTAGATGTGTGTATAGATTGCCTCAAAACAAACTCTCTGTGATTGATAATTGATCATTGATAGATGATACGTTTGCAGTTTGGTGTTACAGTTTTTTGAGCCACCAGCTACAATGTTTTTTTCAGTTGGTGGGAATATTATTTCTTTTTTTTTCTTTTGCACTTTCCTGAAGCATCAATTGTGAGAACCAAGTAATTGAATTGGTGTGGACTAAACAAGGCATGTGTTGACTAATTATGAATCTGACTCTGAAGTTTGTCAGGTAGAACCTGACCAAGAAATGGAGGAAACAGGAAGTCTACATCAAGAGAATGAAGGTAATATCCATCGCTTCGCATAACGTTCCCACGTGGTTATTTTTTATAATTGTTTTTAAATTATGATTTGATAGAGATTATGTGTAAATAATCATCAAAAAACTTGATTTTGCCCATTTTAATTTGCCCATTATTTGAGCAATTAATGATGTAGCCTATCAGAGGCAGTTTTTTTTTTAAAGATACGTAATGGGCGTTGTGGCTCAGCGGTAAAGTGCCTGTGCTTGATGCGGGCGACCGGGGTTCAAATCCGAACCATAGCACCTTTGTTTTATGTTTGTATTATTTATGTTTTTTTTCACTGCTTATCATGCTACCATTGCAACATTTTGGTATAAAAAACTTGTAATTTACTGTTATGCATATATCAGGTCTGTGAAATGTTACATTAAGGTAAACCTAACTAGGCTTCTCTTCATTATTCTTAACTCTGTAAAGGATTGGTGAAGATAGATGCAGTGACAAAAGACCTATAGACAAAACATGAACAGGAAAATAATTCATTACACATAACTCATTATTTATGACTCTTGTAATTCTTATTTCATCATCTTATAAATAGTTATTTTCAAGATGAATACTATTGTGTTAGATGTGTAGATTGCCTCAAAACAAATTCTCAGTGACTGATAATTGATCATTGATAAATGACCCATTTGCAGTTTGGTGTTACAGTTTTTTTGAGCCACCAGCTACAATGTTTTTTTTCTGTTGGTGGGAGTATTATTTCTTTTTTTTTCTTTTGCACTTTCTTGAATTAATTAATTTAGTTATTAATTAAAGCAATTAATGATGTAGCCTATAGAGGTAATTTTTTTTTTTTAAGATACATAATGGGCGTTGTGGCTCAGCGGTAAAGTGCCTGTGCTTGATGTGGGCGACCGGGGTTCAAATCCGGACCATAGCACCTTTGTATTATGTTTGTATTATTTACGTTTTTTTCTCACAACAAGTCACTTTAGGATAACGTTGCGGGAACGTTTGCCTAACCAGTAGGCGAGTACGGCGTTCGTACAGCGAGTATGTTAGGTCCATTTTAGGGGGGCTCAAGCTAAATTTTTTTCATTTAAGTTTAGAAATTACATCCATTCTTCTTGGTTACATTACTCTCTGAGTTTATTTCACATATATGCGCCCTCCAGACACCACCGCTCTAATCTCTCCGATGATACTTGAATTGAATTGTCTTTATTGGGATGATACCTTGAGATGGGTCATCTCATTTTCAAGGTGGTCCCATAAGTTGATGCAGTAGTTACTAAGTTGATACGTTTTGTGAGAAAGTTTACTTTAAATGCACGTTAAATAAATCCTCCAGCTCTGCCTGCTTCCACTAAGAGCATATATATTAAAACTATGGAGAGAACATAGGCCTATCTGGATGAAAAGAAAGGCAAGGGGATTCATAGAGAGAACAGGTAGAGAAAATGTGTGTGAAAACGAATTTGCCTAACTACATTACATTTACATTTATGCATTTAGCAGACGCTTTTATCCAAAGCGACTTACAAAAGAGGGATAACAATTAAGCTGCAACACAATACAAGTAAGTGCCTACTGGGAGTGCCATTTGCTAATAGGAGAGCAAGTGCTAGAGTTTAGAAGTGCATGGTCAGTGCATTCCAAGTAATTTAACGAATTAGGACAAGAGGAACTAACTAACTAATAAGGAATAGGCCTATATTCATAGCCTAGCTAAAGGAAAAATCCTGGGAGAATGGATCCATAGACTGCGGTCATGAGGTGCTGGGAAAAGTACCAGGAAATTTGATGCAACATAGAAATTATGAACCATCAGCTAACCTCAGAGCCGTCTCTCTATTAGGGTTTACCTAATTGAGGCTCAGAAAAATGAAAAAGCTAAAAGTAGGCCTTAGTCACTGTGCCCCATTCAGTGTTTGCTCAGGTTCAGTATCGTAGGCTGCTGTATTACATTGTTGTTTTTTACCTACCAATACAACCTATGGATTGATGAACACTGGATTTCTACTCAAAACATGATCAAAATTGGTATTACTGTAAATGCATACATGTTTTTAAAAAAATGCAAATGATTTTGCAAGTCATTGTAAACATTTAAAGCAGTTATTACTAAATGTTTGCTCAAACTTCAAGTGCAATTGTATTTTGCATTTTTTTTTATTACATGTTGCATAATTCTTTTGAATGTGTTGTTGGTTTGTCTGTTCCATTCAGATGCAGAACTCTTTTATGACTGTTCATGACTGCTGCAACAAGACGTGGATGAAAGTGAATGCAGTGTCCCTTTGTTTGAAGTACTGACACAACTGCATGAGTTGTTTTATTTTCAAATGGTCAACTGATATGACGTTTCCCAAAGTTCTAGCACCTTGATACTATGGGACCCACCAATTAGGTCCTTCAAAGAAAATGCTAGAGTCCATCTACAGCAAATTATCAGATGCTACAGGTGGGCGTTGTTAGTTGAAAATCAATGTACAGTATGCCATCATTCTCCAATGTTAATTAATTAATTAATTAATTAATTAATTAATTAATTGATTGTTGAGGATATCATTACTAAAAGATCTGTATAATTGTCTTGTTATATATATATATATTTTTTTTTTTTTTAAAAAAAAGATGTTTTTTGCAGTAATATTTGTGCATTTTATTTACTTTTGGCCACCTCTAACAATTCATCTGAAAAAGAGAGATTAAAAAGATATAAAAAGATATATAAAAAAAACATTATCTACTTGTATTTATAAAAATAAATAAACATTGAATTGAATCAATCCTTCAAAGATATTTTATTCTTAGGGTTTACGAAAATACTACTACATAGCAGTAAGGTATGATTGCCACATGGTGGTGCCACCTGCTAGAAAATTAAAGTAAACCTGAAGTCGGAGTTTCCACAGAATTTAGTTTTTGTCTTTGTGGTTCTTACCGACTGTACTTGAGTTCTGAGTGAGGACATCACATACAACTGTTGTGTTATTAATACAGAGGAGTAAAGAAACGATGGCTCAAATGCTTATG
>JAODXP020006742.1:0-65808 GCA_027497455.2 Sardinella longiceps | reverse complement strand
GTCTCCATCTAACTTTCATATGGCTGAACATTTGTATTCAAGAATGAAGTAAATCCAAAGTTTTTCCTAGTGTGAGTGCCCCTTTAATCTTAGGTTGATTTGCTTGAGAAGGATGACAAGTAAATGAAGTAAGGAATTAATTTAGGCTGTACATATTATTTTAGCTTTCTTTTCTCTCTCTATTGTACTTAATTTTGTATATGTGATCTTATTATTTGTTTTTGTCTTCTACTATTATTATTACTTTTTTTGAGCACTTTGGTCAACCTTTGGTTGTTTTAAATTGTGCTATATAAATAAACATGACTATGACTATGACAAAGTCAGTTTGGCTACAGGGATTGACTTTGCAATTACCTCTAGGTGTCATTGCAATTAATTTATAGAAATAATTTATATGCTTTTTATAAACTGTAATTATCACTTCAACTCAAATTATTTTATCAATTTGGCCTAATGTACTGATAAAAAAATATTGATACTGCCATTTTACAGAGATTACCTGAAAGATGATTATTAAAACAACTTAATTTTTTAGTATTTCGGAAAATACATTTAGATGCTTTTGAATCTGAACTGTTCATGTGTCCCCTTTAATCTGGGGATAATTTTTATTTAATCCCAGTACTATGATGTCCCTTTTACTGTAATCTGGGGTTAGTATTTGTTTAATCCCAGTAGGATGCTGTAGTCCGTGTGGTTCCAGAGATTGACTCACTGTTGGGCAGGATGTCCGGAGCAGCGTAGAGCTCAGAATGAGACGCATAATTATCTGTTAAACCCATGCGACGCGGTACAGTTAATTCAGCAGGCCGAAGGCGTACACCGTATGGTGTAGGACCTGCAGCAGAGAGATGAACAGCGGAGAGTCCAGCAGCAGCCTCATCTGTATCGTCCACCTCCATACTCAGCTGTGTGTGAAACAAAGCAAGAATGTGAGGTTATGAATGTTATGAATACAAGATACTAGCCTGACATAGCCCGCCCATAATATGGCTGTTCATCCGTATTCATGGTCTGGCGACGGTCCTCTGGGGAGGGTTTACATCAGTTAACAGACAACCGGCCAATAAGCGAAGCTGATTAGACGAGCTGTCCAATTGTTTCAAATCAGAACTGAATGCCCCCCCCCCCCCCAACCGCCCTATAATCGCGTCAGGTTAAAGAACCTCCAGACCAGTATTATGGGTGGGCTATGTCAGGCTAACAAAATATAGCAAGCGGCCCTGTTTTATACAGGTGAGTTTCACTCTGTTACAATTGTGCTCTTGTTCAATAACAAATTCTCTAATTATTAACATATCCAACAGAGTAAATCATTAATGAGAATAAGCGATGAGCACCAGATTCAGAATGCAGTGGCACAACATAAAGCAAAAGTCCACCTCCAACTCAGCTGTGTGTGAAACAAGGCAAGAATGTGCCGTTATGAATGTGGGAAAAAAATACAGTAAAGTCAGCAAGTGAGTTGTGTACATCCTGTGACATACGTAATTTGGAAAATTCCAAACAGATGGTTTAAGCACAAAGCAATTTTTCCAACAGTGTAAATTGGCTATTTTGCTATTTTAACAACTGAGGCTTTCTTTTTTATCAAACTTACAGTGTGTGGTAGAGGCAGTATAGACCCAAGAAACACATCCAAAAGCCCTATAAAGTACGTTTTTCCGACACATATAAACTCAAGCAAGTGAGTTTTGTACATTCTGTTAAAATTGCGCTTTTATCAGGTTATTATTGTATAGAACAGAGGGTAAACCTCCTTTAGTGAGAATAAGCAAGACCAGATTCAGGAAGCAGTGGCACAACCCAGGGCAAGAGATTGTAAAGGAATCTTGCTTTTTTAAATCAAGGATTCAAAATGTACAGTAATCATTCTGAAAAGGGAAGCTTCTTTATATAAAGCGTCTTGCTTCTAACAAAAAAAGATTTTCCACCGAAATTGTACCAAAGCAAACAGAATGCATGTACAGCAGGTATCGAATGTCAACTTACATCAACAATACAGCATTGCAAAAGTGTCCCACATGTATGGACATGTGTGCATAGGTCTTGTTGAGTGCGTTGATTGTATCTTAGCTTGTCTGAAGTTTACAGAGTGCGTTGATTGTATCTTAGCTAACCAGGATCAAAGAGCAGATTTATTTGCTTTAGATAATTATTATCGCCAATTATGCACACAATAGGCTGACAAATACACAGACTTTTACAGCATGTTTTACACTCATTAACTAAATGGATGCAACGCTAAACTGTGCTTGTATCCTTGTGGGCCGTTATGTCTCTAAAGTAAGGAACTAGACTAGGACTAAAAATTGGGCACAATATGGCCCTAGGTAACCTTACCTGTTTCTTCTGCATCACGGTGTTTCGGATGACATGAAAGAGAAAGAAAAATAAAAGGAAAAAAAACCCACCATCCAGTCACAAGTTATACCTGTAAGACAATGTGTGTGTGTTTGTCTTTCTGTCTCTCTCACTCTCCCGTTCTATGTTTCCTGTTTACCTCACTTCCTCCTCTCTCCGTTTCCCGCTCTCCCTCATTCCCCCTCCTTCTCTCTCTCTCCCTCCCTGTCCCTCTCTCTCTCTCTCTGTCATTGTTGATGGCCTTTGCTGTCTTCACTTTTCCCCTACTGTCCCCGTTCTCCCCATGTGCCACTGAAGCTGAGCATTCCAGTAAAGTGTGAGTCATTGCAGGAATCTCCTGCCACATTCCCGTATCTGACCCCCATAAACAGGCGAGAACCAGCAGATAAGACAAACTGTAGGCTAGATAACACATAGGCCTGTACTCACAGACAGACACAACGCATATGCACTGCACACACTAACCTGGCTGTGATAGTGATCACAACGGAAATAAGCCTGTGGCTTTAGTAATAATAATTAATGATAATAATTGATTACATTTCAATAGTGCTTTTCTACCCTTAGGTACTCAAAGCGCTCACAGTGGAAGGGGGACCTCACCAGACGTGCGGAACTAACATTTGAATGAACTGCTCCATCACGAGCAGAAAATAATTGAGCACACCCTTGAAAAGTCGGCATTGGTGCTGACTCCACACTGAAGGGTTTTATAACCCACTTCCACGTCGGTAAATTGCTTTCGGATGGCACTCACCCTTCACGTGGACGCGCAAACGAAGGGGAAGTGTGTAGGGGAAGGCTCTAGGGACTGGTTTGGGAAAGAGCCTGTCATTACGTCAATGTAATATTAATATTAGCTATAGGTAAGTTGTAATTGGTAAGCTTCATTTTCAAAGGCAGCTTATTTTTTTCAGCATATGGTGCATGGGCAAAAATGTTTGTTCACCCCTAATTAAAATCACATAAATACCTGGTGTTTGTCCACCCCCATAGAGATTACCTACGTGTCGTCATCAAACAATGCATTCTGGGTTTGCCCCGGAATTAGACTCTAGCAACAATCTCTGACTAGACTCGCAAAATATTTTAAATAATTTCGGGTGAAAAAAAAATGTGATCGGGTGTATGAACCGGAGCTACGATGGGGCCGTAAAAAAGTTACAGCTTAACTAACCGCTATCTCCGGGGCAAGACAGCGCCGATTATGACGATTTTTACGTATCTTGGCAATCCCTATTAAAATCATACAAATACCTGGTGTTTGTCCACCCCTGATTAAAATCATAATACCTGGTGTTTTGTTAGCCTTATGGACAAAAGGTGACCTGGGCATGGAACTGTCCAACCTTGTCCATGTGAATGTTGATCTGGTGTGACGTGTCCATATCAGATGGCTCTTAGTCAAGGGCCATTTCTCAATACCAAGAACCGACAAGAAAGAACTTTCATACTTGCGAGTTCAAACTCGTAAAGTAAGCAACAGGGGAATCTACCAGGCCTGGACAAACTAGAGCTTTTTAATCTGACCGGTGGAGCCTTGCCACAATTGAATAATTTCTCTTTTAGCCAAGGTGACTTAGATTATAGGCCTGATTCATCAAATTTGTTGTATTAATGAAATAAAAAAACTCCCTTTTGACCCTGCATGTTAACATGCCCTCTGAAGAAAGTGGGTCTGGTTTGAGACCCAATTTACCAGCATCAGCTGTTAACACCCGGCCTGTTAGTCAAAATCTAAAAGCCAGTGTGGCTCTTCGGCCAAAATGATTGAGGCGGATTGCCTCATTGCTTAGACAGTTGTGGTGGATGACATGCTAACACTGGTACAGACATAAACTTTTGGACTACAAAACACAAGTCGACAGACTTAACTTCAACATTTCTCGTCATAAGCTCTAAATTTATTAGTTTAACACAGATATAGCAAATACATTTTCTCAAGCAGTGACTTTCACCACCCACATTTTTTGTTACTGCTCAAGTCCAAGGCTGTAATGTACTACAGCTTCTACTTCTTTTTGCCAGATTGAGCGAGAGACCGTGTCATATTCATCACGTGGTCATCAGCACAGTCCAGGATGTGTTTCAGGGCTGACAACACCAGCACGTTCATCTCATCAACCAGATCTGTCTCCTCATGGTAGTTCTTCAAGGGGAAGATGCAGTTCATGGGAACTCCCAGTTTGTAACTGCATTCTGTCATCTAAAAATCAACACAGGAAAACATATAAACACAGGGATGTTTTTAAATGCACACACAGCAGTATCCAAATTTTGGTCATACTATAGTTATTGACAGTGTAGAGAAATGTAGAAGTGACTGACGGCACCATGTTTACACAGTAATTACTAGTTTTCACCTACTGATTATTATTGCATTCAAGAAACAAACTTGTTTAAATATGCAAGATAGTGGAATCTTTGTCCGGTCTATATTCAGAGTAACAAGATCTTAACAGTTTTGACTTTGTAATCGTGTTCAGGAAGAAAGACAAAAAAGTTCATTTAAATCTGTGTACATATATATAAAGGCATTATCCACACCCAAAGACACAGACGTTCACCTTTTCTTTGATCTTCTTGCTCCTGTAAATAAGCTTGATGTCCTTGGACACATCAGGACACGCCAAGTCAACTTTAGTGAAAACCACCATCTGAGGAATTTCTACATCACACACACACACACACACACACACACACGTTTGATAAGAAAAAACTCTGAAGCACTGTACGCATACATCGCTACTTGCCCATAGCAAAGCTATGAGTGACAACGCAATGCCAATGTGTTAGTTAGAGTGATGCGACTACTTACGAGGTGAAGTAGGAGATAAAATATTTTTAAAGGTAGGGTTCAAGATCCTAGAGTAACGTTCGGTTTGGTTAAATTTGAAAAATACATGTTTCTTCATTTTTCGTGTCAACGATAGGCGATTAGCGATATGAACACTGGCACTGCACATTACACACACACACACACACACCTTTCATTTATTTATCTTTTTGAGGAGACAAAACATAAGAATTTTTTACTCTTTTATAGAGCGATGCGACTACTTGCGAGGTGAAGTAGGAGATAAAATATTTTTAAAGGTAGGGTTCAAGATCCTAACACACACACACACACACACACACACACACACACACACACACACACACACACACACACACACCTTTCATTTATATATCTTTTTGAGGAGACAAAACATAAGAATTTTTTACTCTTTTATAGAGATGTGAGCTAGCGATGGGCGATTAGCGATGTGAATTAGCTAACAATGGGCAATTAGCGATGCGAATGTGAGCTAGTGATGGGCAATTAGCGATGTGAATGTGAGCTAGTGATGGGCAATTAGCAATGTGAATGTGAGCTAGTAATAGGCAATTAGCATTGTGAATTTGAGCTAGTGATAGGCAATTAGCGATGTGAATGTGAGCTAGTGATCGGCAATTAGCGATGTGAATTTGAGCTAGTGATCGGCAATTAGCGATGTGAATTTGAGCTAGTGATCGGCAATTAGTGATGTTAAAGCACCTTTATTGCTGACTGTTACTCACTTAGAGCAGCAGCTTCAGATCTTGCTTTCCTCATCTTGTCGATGAACGCTTCCTCCATAATAGATATTTTGTCTGCCGGGACGACACTCACTAAGCAGTGGATTCTCTCATTCAGACTGGGATTTTTCAAATAGAAAGAGTCTTTTTTTGAGCAAGGCTGAGGACCAAACTGGGAGAAGGATGAAAGAGAGAGTGAAACAATTTAGAACATTATGCAACCATTTTCATAGCCTAGACTCTAGACGTACCCCTAGCGGTAGCAAATTTGAATTTGCACAGAGGATACGTCTAGAGGCCACTGATAGAAACCCGTTGTAGCCTTCCTCTGGCGGCGGATAACCAATCACAGCGCGGTATGTGTACAGGAAATCGCAAGGCGGGCTTTGTACGATGACGACAGCCCTGCTCAAACCAGAGCGGAATCGTTTTTGGCTTTAGTTTTGGACGAATTGCACTTGTCATTTTCTTTGAAAGTGAAACAAGAAAGTGCACTGAAGTTTTTCGTTCTGATAAAGATGTCTTTGCCGTGTTACCGACGGGCTACGGGAAAAGTTTGATATACCAGCTGGTACCACTGGCCGGAACGCTAACCTATTACGTGGAGAGGCAGTTTGAAAGACAACGCAATCACCCGCCCCTCCATTGAGGTGCAGTCTATCAGTGGTCTTCAGACTATACATTCTTATGATATAGTCTGGCGTGTCAGGCTACCATTTTCAGCCAAATGGAAGGAATTTACATTTTCCTTTGTGGCCACCAAACCATTATCTAATTTACAGGTTTTTTTTTCAGCAGTGAGAATTTGTGTGTGCTGTGAACTCGTATGTACTGTACATGTTCCATGTTTAATGTCAATGTCAAAGTCAAATTTATTTATAAACCACTTTATATACAAAAGCAGTCGACCGAAATGTTCTAAAATAAACAAAAACAAAAATAAAATAAAAAGACATCATTAAGCAAAAAATAGACAGAAATAAAAAGAAACTTAATAAAACTTAATTTAACAAAATGAAAAATGGGAAAATGAAACTTAATCTAACTTAGTAATTATTATTAATTAATAGTTATATATATATGTAGCCTAGACTACAATCAAGAACAATAGGCAAAAAATTATTTAATAAAACTTAATCTAACCTATCTTGGCTAATTTAACACCATGACTTAAATTATAGAGAAGCTATAAAAAGAAAAGCAGTGAATTAACCAAGTCCAGTGGAGACATTTTACCTTGTAGCCATCTTTGATGTGACCCTTTAAGACATTGACAACATCCTCTATCTGTAGACCGTCAAAAGAATCATTTTCCAGGCCCATGATGTCACAGATAGCAAAGGGCAGGGGGCATGTGAACTTCCGGTCCTGAATGCAGTGGGTTTGGAGCTACAGGACATGCACATAAACACACATGCACACAACCACCCACACACACACACACACACACACACACATTAGATGAAACACGGACACAAACACACATGCACACACACACACACACACACACACATTAGATGAAACACGGACACAAACACAAACACACACACACACACACACACACATGCATGCAAGCACACATAGACACACACACACACACACACACATAAGTACAAGCATACACATTAGATAATTTTTTTAAAACAATTCGCATTGGTCATACACACAAACTCATATACATATAAACTGTTTGATAGTGCTCAAATGCCATTTTTGGAACGTGATTATGATAATCTGAAAATAAAGGTGCCTACAGACCAAAGATCCGCGACGAGTCGGGCTGCGACGTTCTAAAAACCTGGAAGTCCTAAAACATTGAAACTGCGATTTGCCATATTAAATCTTTTGCGATGGCTTGCAACTGCCTGCAACAACCTGCGACGATTGATTCTCACTGCCGCAACTACTCTCTAAAACCGTTTCGTCTCGTCGCGGATCTTCAGTCTGAATTGGCCTTAAGAGAGCTAACTCACTGTTGTAGTGAAGCTGCGTCCACTCATAGCATCTGCAGCTGCCCCATAGGCAATGCGCTCCTGGAAGATGCTGGACACAGAGTTGACAAAACTGGACTTCCCGCTCCCACTGGACCGTGGACCAGGATACGAAGACACTGAACTTCTGGACTGGTGATCTGACGTAGCCTCAAATCGTCTCTCATTTTTTTATATCCGCTATATAGTTTGATGAAGTAAAAGCATGCATTTATTGCGTCGGATTTACAATACGTTTTAAACAAACAAACAAAAAGCCAGCCTGTCTGATTATATAGATGTCTGTTTATACAAGTTGGGTTAGGGTTTATAGTTCATAGGGTTCATGTGTGTGCAGGGGTGCCACTAGAAATTTGGTGAAGAAAATAATTTTGTTAGCTCTATACTGGTGAAGCTGGGAATGGTCCACAAAGCACTCAGGTCTCAAACCCGCCACTCCGTCAACTACAACTAACCCACGGCATGGGCGTCGAATGCTCTCACCACTGAGCTAAAAGCCCAGGCTCCTAGCTCAGCAGTTAGAAGCACCCATTGAGGAAAAGAGTTGTGAGGATTTACACGTACTGCCGCCAAGGCCAACGGCCAGAGCCGTTCTCACCGCATTCGGGTGACCCCGCCACTCCCGTTGGCAAACCCACAAACCCACTGAAGTCACTGGGAGTCAAACGCTCTAACCACTGAGCTAAAAGCGCAGGCTTCCAACTCAGCAGTTAGAAGTGCCCATTGAGGAATTGAGTTGTGAGGATTTACATGTACTGTCGACAGCTAGCCGAGCTAGTAGGCACCCGTTACACTTGCAATACACTACACAGCACACAGTGGTAGTGGGTTAGTCCTTCATCACACCAACCTCCAGTCCACTGTCCTCCAGGGCCTGTCAAATCCTGAAAAGTTGGGATCAGGTGTCGGATTAGGATTGAACTGCTGGACGAAGGCACCAAGGAGTTTTGCCTTATGTGGATCATTGGTTATTGCAAGGAGCTTTTCAAGAAATGCCTCATCGGAATCTGCTGAACTGTTTCTTTTGAGACAAAGCATAAGAACATGCTGTTATTTCTTGAGTTTGCAGGCGAGAAAGACATTCTCACACAACACACAGACACACAATTAACACACGTGCAAACAAGTTACTGTTCTGAAGGTTATGCTGTGTAGACCTCTGCTATGTAAAACATAGACATAAATGTACCCGTGTTCCAAGACATTGGAAGTAACAGACATTGAAAGTAAAAACCCAAATAAAAGCTTTACTTTACTTACTCATTGGCTGGGTTCCTGTATGGAGGGTCCTTCAAATCCCCTACAGTTTAAACACAAAGATGTCAGCCTCAGTGCCACACCCCGTCAGACAGATCAGTGTATTCAATCAATCAATCAATCAACAATTCAATCAATCAATCAGTCACACCCCATCAGGCAGATCAGTGTATTCAATCAACCACTCAACCAATCAATCAATAAATCAATCAATCAATCAATCAATCCATAAACCAACCAATTAATGAACACAAATAATAACAAACAATCAGGCAATCAATCAATCAATCAATCAATCAGTGCCACACCCCATCAGACAGATCACTGTATTCAATAAATTAATCAGGCAATCAAACCAATCATAAATCAACCATTTAACCGCATAATGAACAAACTATTCTTAATTTAGTCCATAAACAAGTTCAGTTCATAACTCAGTTTGTAAGTAAATTGTTGTAGTAAATTTCAATTCTATCAAATGCCTGTTCCTGATTGTTAAGCACTTGGATGTGAAGCTTCATTCAGCCAGCTGGTGAAGCATGGTGGTACCTGTTTGTGACTTTGAAGGAGGCATAGCTTGTGTTTTGGGCTGAGAAGGAACAGAAAGCGATTCTGGCCCATGTAAATCTTCCTCCTCTTCCTCTTCCTCCACCTCTGTCACAGAGTCCCTCTAAGGAAACAGAGAGGAATTACATCAGGCACATCAAATGAGCTTCTACCATACTGAAGTCACAGGTCAAATGGAGACAAAATATCTATCTACCTACTTATTCAATTCAATTCAATTTTATATGTAGAGCGCTGAAATACAGTGCATTGTCTCGTGGGGCTTTACAGACAGTAAGGGAAACATCCATGAGAAACAGGGGCAAGGAAAAACTCCCTACACTTTGCTAATAATTCATTTTAGGAAGAAACTTATCTATCTGTCTATTCTGGTTCGCCCATTTTTATCTATTTTCAAGATCACAATTTAGGCTACATTTGAAGGAGGGCTTATCTGTATTTCATGTTAGCTCTGGCAGTCGAGCTCAACCTCTCTTACTTCAACAAGGGCAAATTCAATTCTATATCCCGTCATAAGTTATAAGCTCCACAGTGTTGTTCACCTCATGTCTACAAGAATGCAATAGTTTGCAATATTGTGGAGACTCAAGTAATGTTGCCCATGCCTACCCATTTATCTGTGTTCGTGTAAGCGCACTCTTGGTACATTGACCTCTTGGTGTTTGTGGGAACACCGTGTGGGTTGGTTGGTTGTTTGGTTGCTTGGGAGATCTTTGTTTTATCTAGAATCATAAACATAAACATAAAAATCACAAAATGATTGAAACAGATATAGACTGCATGTAATGTATTAAAGGAAAAATCTGGAGTGAATCAACACGTAGCCCTGCTGTTTTATACTGCTAAGCGCTATTGAAAGACACCTCAATGATCGAATTGTGTGCATCGTAGACCGAGTTTGCGAAACAGCAGCTACACTGTAACACTAACTGAATGATGCATGTCAAAAATGAAACCTAATCGATTTGCTTTCGTTTTGAAATGCCACATTCTGTTACTGTTAAATGCCTTTTCGCTATCTAAGTCTGCATTGCATGAAATTCAGTGAATTGAGGTGGCTATCAATAGCGCTTGGCACTATAAAACAGTAGGACTACATGTTGATTCACTCCGGATACTTCCTTTAAGAATATGAAAAAGTTAGAATTGCATAAGGTATGCATGGTGAGTGAGTATGGGTCACACCCCATCAGACAGATCACTGTATTCAATCTATCTATCAATCAGGCAATCAACCAATCAATCCATAAATCAACCAATTAACCACATATATAATGAATAAGCAATCCTTAATTTAGTCCATAAACAAGATCAATTAATAACTCAGTTTGTAAGTAAATTGTAGTAAATCTATATTCTATGTAATGCAGGGATGGGCAGAGAGGCTGCATATAATGCAACACACACACACACACACACACACACACACACACACACACACACACACACACACACACACACACACACACACACATACTCACACAAACACACACACACACATACTCACACAAACACACACACACATACACACACACACACACACACACACACACACACACACACTACCACACACATGTACAACTCAAGCTGTATGTATAGGCTAAAGACATCTACTATGACCACAAACTCCAGAATACACCTTTTTCCTGTCCTTATATGCACCTGGCTTTGGTTTCAGCTGTGGTTTCGGTTTTAGTGGAGGCTTATCCAGAGATGAAGGAGCTGTCTGTTGACGAGCAAGTTGAGGTCTGCTGCCACTGCCATCATGGGGACGAGACAATGGACCACCATGAGGAGGTTGAACTGGGGGCTGAAGAGCACAGCGGGTTGGCTTGGGCTGAACAGCGGGAGGGTCATGTGGTACACGTTCACCAATGTCCTGAAATTTTAATTTAGAGGCCAAGCCCTCTATCCTGGATCCACTCTAAAACAACAACAACAACAACAATAACAAAAACAGATAAGTTTGGTCACACGAAGAACACTGCATGCTAGACAGTCTCAAGTCTTTCTTTGAGGTTCTTATTGTGCCTTGAGGCAGATGAGTTATTTTGGGTTCAGCTGTGTATTTCACTGTACAGTAACCCTTTGGTTACAACGCTGCTGCACCTGTCAGGAAGAGGCACATCCAAAAAAGTAGATGCTTGGTAGACTGAGGCAAATAGTACTTTATCTTTTTGTCTACATACCAGTTTGCTTGAGTGACCTTCCTTGTTCAGCAATGGTCGTGACCTGAAAAAAAAGTAGTGCAAAGATAAAAGTGAATAAAGTTAATGTAAATGCTATCAAATGGTCAATGTAGTTATATTGTTAGAACACAGCAGTTACGTGTACAGGTTTAAAAATATATGCATTATGTATATAATGCTGTCAAAGGATTAAAAAAATCAAGTTACAAAATTTTGCCATGATTAATCATGATTAATCACTTTATCACAATTAAATTCCCACCTATCCCCAACCCCAATTGATTCCCCAAACATCAAGTATCCTCATGAACAAAATGCACAATACTGCTAATCCATGTCAATATGGAAAATGTCAGGGAAGAAGGATGCCACAAAGACTTGGAAAGACAGTAATATTGCCTGACCTGTTAGGGGAGTTGTCCTGAGCAGGATGAGAAGTATGACCATCATTGTAGGGTGGTGGTTTATGATGATGATGATGTCTGGTGGCATGGTCTCTTTTCTCTGCCCGATCTGCATCATCTCCTCTCTCTTTCTGAAACCAGACACAAGATCTTTTGACTAAATGGTGCCATCTCTGTTCTTTGGTCTATGTAGCATCAAATTTTCAAATTCAAAGACAGCATGCCGGTATCTGGAACAAAGTAATTTCTTTAGTAGTATTTTTCACTTTATCTAAATAAATGTCTAAATTACTTTAGACAAGTAAACACACTGATTGTGTCTAGCAGACACAAAGTGAGTTTCCTGGTGAACCGTAGCCTGTAAGTAACAGGCTACTGGCACACTGCCCTTTCACGCCTCTCCGCAAGCGTGGTTTAGTCAAAAGGTGCTTGCACGTGGTTGGAGCAACCTCATATGAATGACATGACACTTCGACCACTCACGTTGAAGCTTTGTGACGTAGGACGTGTCGTCACGTAAGCGCCGCCAGGTCGGGAACCAAAACGGAAACGTCATACCCACTGAAATCCCTCCCTACGATCCTGATTCGTCGTGCTGCCCCGGTTATTTCGAAAACGAAGGAGGAGCGCGAATCACTGATGTACCAGAAGCCTGTTACTTACAGGCTACGGTTCACCAGGAAACAAAGTGAGCTAGTTAGGCCAGCAAATGATACTAACAGGAGATCTTTAAAATGTGGATGACTATCAATGACATTACCTGTTTCCAAAAACTAAACGGTGTCTTAGCAGCCATGGTAGCACTATGGAGATGGAGAAACATGACATAATTATGCAGTTACAAATAATGGGCTCCGTTAACCAACAATTCCTACTAAGAATTTCTGAATTTCAATCATTGATGTCAGCTGGTCATAAAGAAACACATTTAATGTCTAAGTCATGTCTTAAATGACTGAAATTAATATTTTCTCATCAGATACTGTCAGAGATGATTGAAGCTGCATTGCTGTATGTTTTGGATTGAGGCAGTGTACTATATCATCTGCTATGCAACATGCAGTTACAAATCTCATGGGCTCCATTAACCAACAATTCCTACTAAGAATTTTTGAATTTCAATCATTGATGTCAGTTGCTCACAAAGAAACACATTAAATTTATGAGCGAGAGTAATCATGCAGTTACAAATAATGTCAAAGTCAAGTCTCAAATGACTGAAATGAATGTTTTCTCATCAGATACTGTCAGAGATGATACTGCATTGCTGTATGTTTTGGATTGAGGCAGTGTACTATATCATCTGCTATGCAACATACAGTTATAAATCTCATGGGCTCCATTAACCAACAATTCCTAATGAGAATTTTAGAATGTCAATCAATTAGAATTGAGGTCTGTTGTTCACACAGAAACAACATAACATAGCATATGAGAGTTGTGGAGAAACGTCCAGACACACACAAACAGTGCAGCTTGGGATGTCAAGAGTGCCACTGAACTCAGAGGCACTGAAGAAAAACGATCAGAATATGATCAATGTCTCACTTACCTGTGACAGAGATATGGGGTGGTCTGGAAGATGTTTTGGAGTGGCCCCAGCCCGTACGTGCTCTCCTTTCTCGCACACTCCCTCTCTTTCTGTAAATTCTTTCTATACCTTCCTCATTCTCTCTCTCTTTCTTTCTCTCTCTCTCTCTCTCTCTCTCTCTCTCTCTCTCTCTCTCTCTCTCTCTCTCTCTATCTCTGTCTCTCTCTCCGTCTTTATCGTTTTGTGACACGCTGTTCATAGTCATTACTTTCCCTCTACTCCCTATCTGTGTGCCCTCACGTGACCCTGCATGGACAAGTGTTCCAGTAAGTAATTGAGTCATAAATACTGTAGAGAACACACCTTGGCAGTATACTACAGAGCAGGGGTGGCCAATTTTTTTTTCTTTCTTTTTTGCTTGCAGGCCAATGCAAAATTAAGAGCACAATTTTTGACTAATGAAATATAGCTAATATTAACATTGCATTAAAAGGTAAAAAAAACAATCCAATAGTCTAAGAGCATTTTTTTTTTCAAAAGTTCAAAAATCAAGTTGTCTTTATTATCATTTTCCAGGTAATTCCTAATTCCAAGGCAACTTCAATTTTGTTATCAAGTAAAACTAAATCATAACAAAACAATTACATTGGAGGACTAGCAACATCAGCCTATGTATATATATATATGTGTGTGTGTGTGTGTGTGTGTGTGTGTAAACTCGTTGCAAATAGACTCAATGGCATCTGAACTATTTTTTTTATTTATTTCAGCACTAACAGGAAATTTTTGATACACACTTTTTCAAAGGATGAATAAAGCACTCAACAGCTCCACTTTACAGATGTTTCAGGCTGTACAATAGACTAACACAATCAGATATTTACTGCTGCTAGCATACGTCTAGACTTCTAGGCTACCCTTTGCTCACAAAAAGGGACCAAACTCACACATGTGAATCATAGTGCGGTTTATAGTTTTTATAGACCTCTTGGATGCCGACTTGTTAAGACCTGTGACTCAGCTCTGTAACGTTGTAAGCTTTGAACCCATGCACGCATGCACCCATGCACGCATGCACCCATGCATGTTTGAACATTTGCCATGTACTGTACATCTGCATTTATTGTCACATACATCACAGCTTTGTTTCAGTTTTCTCGGATAGGGTGTAGTTGTATTGTCATTCTTCAGAGAGATGGTGACGAACTGTCACTTTGAGGTCGAATATTGAGGTTACATGGTATGAGGTAATGAAAACATACATCACTGCAATATCTGTGGAAAACAGTGTCACTGTCCTGATGTCTTTCATACCATCAGTTCTGACTGGAAATGTCTTCAGATCATCGTTAATTTTCATCCATTTGCTACAGTAAAAATTAGAAGTAGAAAAAACTTACTCTAACGTTCAGGAAACACACCCGCAAACAAAACATCAAACCGCTGTAACCAACAACATACTATACACACAAGCTTTGCATAGCCTATATCAACACAGACCTCATTTAAATAGCAGGTTAAAGGACATACTAAAATTTCGGATCCGGTGCAGATTCATCCTGTTGCTAATTTCCAAGACACATAATATCTCTCCATTTCAACATGGTGATGATTTTGTGAGGTTGTATGTGTGTGTGTGTGTGTGTGTGTGTGTGTGAGAGAGAGAGAGAGAGAGAGAGAGAGAGAGAGAGAGAGAAGAGAGAGAGAGAGAGAGAGAGGGAGAGACAGAGAGAAGCAAATCCACCACGAGGCACCACATGGCACACCACGAGTTTGCTCATCTCAAAATCTCAAAAGAATGTGTCTGTTCGTATGCATCATGGCTGAAAAGTGTCTCTACGAAAGAACTGCCTGCTGATGTGTCTACTTCTTTTTGCCCAATTGCCTAAGAGAGCGCGCCATGACAGTCACATGGTCATCAGCACAGTCCAGGATGTGTTTCAGGGCTGACAACACCAACACGTTCACCTCATCAATCAGATCTGACTCCTCATGGTAGTTCTTCAGGGGGAAGATGCAGTTCATGGGAACTCCCAGTCTGTTGCTGCATTCTTGCATCTACAGTATACACGCACACACACACACACACACACACACACACACACACACACACACACACACACACACACACACACACACAAGAATAGAGAAAACACTTCTTTACACCTGTTTGCATTTTTCCAGACTAATCTTGTAATAAGTTACAATCCACTATTGTTACTGTAATACAGCGGTCTCCAACAGGTAGCTTCCTGCTTCTGAGTAGCTCTCAAAAGGATACCTCAAACAGTAATGAAACGTTGCCTAGTGTCCCTTTTACTTGTAAACATGAACGTGAACATAAAAGTACACTATTACGCATTTGGAAATTGATAGTTTCATTTATATTAATGCAATTGTTGATTTTGCTTAACGGTCCAATTCTTAATCAATTTCGAAACAAAGATATACTAGGATTATTGGTAACACTTTGCGGTAAGGGTACATGAATTATCATGAATTCATGCATGATTTCATTCATGATTCATTCGTGATCCATGCATTACTTCATCTCTGAATATCTAATGACTCATCAGGTATTAGCATGAATTCATCATTAATGACCTCCTGCTGAAATAGCAGATGATCTTAAGCATTAGTTACTCTGGGTACATCATCATGAGTCATGACTAATTACACATGATCATGATGTGTTTGTTCAAAAGAATTTGATATAATTTGATATAATAAAAGTACTTATTTAGCCTACTTTGGCCTAGTCATACGCCATACGTCAACTAAATTTTACCAATTTAACCATGTCAACACTTTAGTTGAGGGGGCACAAACGTGATGAATTCATCATGATCATGCTAATAATCATGACTCATGCTAATTAATCATGACTCATGATGATGTACCCAGAGTAACTAATACTTAAGATCATGTGCTATTTCAGCAGGAGGTCATTAATGACAAACAATAAATTCATGTTAATTCCTGATAACTCATTAGACTTTCAGAGATGAAGTAATGCATGAATCATGAATTTATCATGAATGTACCCTTGCATTTCAGTAATTGTTGCATACACACACACACACACACACACACACACACACACACACACACACACACAAAGGAGAAGGTCACCTTCGCTTTGATCTTCTTGCTCCTGTAAATAAGCTTGAGGTCCTTGGACACATCAGGACATGCCAAGTCAACTTTTGTGAGGACCACCATCTGAGGAATCTCTGCAACACACACACACACACACACACACACACACACACACACACACACACACACACACACACACAGGTTTTATCACACAAAGCATGCTAAGGCATATTACCTTTGTAAAAGACCATCAAAATGTCTTAAAACAATCTCTTATTGATGATTTTTGTACTCACTCATATCCGCAGCTTCATATCTGATGGTCCTCATCTTGTCGATGATCTCATCATCCATAAAAGTGATGATGTCAGCTGGGATCACACTCACTAAGCAGTGGATTCTCTCACTCAGGTGAGGATGTTTGGTATAGTGAGAGTCACTTTTTTTGCAGGGTTTGGCTGGATTAAACTACATAGATGAAGAAAGAGAGAGAGGTTCAGGATGAAAAAAATAGGGATTTAGAATAAATGTTTAATGTTTTGATTTTCAATATCATCAGTATCAGTCAGTATCATAAGGGCAGGGATTTACTGTTGCAGAAAATGCATATGTGCAAGCGTCATGGCTCTCATGCATATTTTGCATTTATTTAATACGTCGATCGCGCTCACATGTCGTCACAAGTCAACACAATGCATCATGCATGTACTGTACTGACAAAAAAGTGGGAGGCGATCAAGTAAAAAACCCTGCAAGAC
Organism: Sardinella longiceps; assembly: GCA_027497455.2. NCBI lineage: Eukaryota > Metazoa > Chordata > Actinopteri > Clupeiformes > Clupeidae > Sardinella > Sardinella longiceps. Next base: position 48,087 of record JAODXP020006742.1, on the reverse strand, counting down.
GCAATGTTGAAAATAACAATGGGTATTTTTGGATGTAGTATTACTGTGGTCGGCCCCAAGTGGAGACCTCCATGATAGTGCGTTTTCACTGCGTACACAGAAAATACTGTGGCTCACACAATTGTGACACACTTCTCACACACACTTGTTCTTGAACTTAGCAAGTAAATCTTAGCCCTAACAATCAAAAGGTATCAAGTAACAAGGTTAAGTAGATGGTGATCAGACATTTATGTTATGAGATTAAAGGCAACTACTCTTCCTCAGCTTGGGCAGATGTGAGGGGATACAATGAAGTGGTTCCACCAAAATGAAAGCATCTGTTGCTTGTCTTGATAGTAACCTCCACCAAAGAGGTAACTCACTAAAGACGGATTTTGATGAAACCTTCAGAAAATATATAGTCATAGGACAAGGAAAAGATAAATTTTGTCAGTCATTCGAAACACCATCTTGAATTTGTAGTGCGTCAAGTGACCCTATTGCCTTTGCCCCCTGAGATTTAGGGCAAGGGTGAGTTTACCTTGTAGCCATCTTTGATGTGACCCTGTAAGACTTTCACAAGGTCTTCTGTATGCAGTCCTTCAAAATCCTTATTTTCCAGACCCATGATGTCACAGATGGCAAAGGGCAGGGTAAATCCAGTCTTACAGTCACGAATGCAGTGGGTTTGGAGCTACACACACACACACACACACACACACACACACACACACACACACACACACACACACACACACACATATATATATATATATATATATATGAATGATTCTTTTAGAATTGAGGTGATGATAAACATGCTATCCTTGAAATCAATTATAACATAGCATTATTTTTCCCAACGTTCTTATGTTTTAATTTTAATACAACTGAAGTTATGGTAAGTCCTAAACAGCTGAATAACGTGTTATGAGATAGTTGTATTGTAACTAATAGGCCTACTGCACACATAATGGAATTGAATAGTGTTTTAGAATGAGACGTGATAACTCACTGTCTGTGTGAAGCTGGTGCCAGCCATAGAGGCCACCGCAGCCCCATAAGCGATGCGGTCCTGGAAGATGCTAGCGACAGAGTTGACAAAACTGGACTTCCCTGCTCCCACTGGACCATGGACCAGGATACGGAGACAATCCACCTCAGGACTGCCGGTCTGATGTGTCCTCAAATCATCTCTCATAGTTTTATATCCACTATATAGAGGGATGAAAAAATGTCAAGCCTACAGTAAAAACCTACTTATGGTGTCTCTATCTACCACTTGCGTCCTATCATATGAATAAATGCCAATAAGCAAACAATTATAATTTAGATTATACCACTGCTTGGTCAAATTTCCTATTGTGATGCCCTATTTAGAACGTGCATTATTTTTCAGGTAACTGCACGGCTACGAAGTAGTTCCACTTTTCCGTCCATATTCAGACTTGCATATCAATACGCCCAACTCGCCCTGACTTTTAAATAAACTGTCACGTTAACACAAGCTCACAATATAGTGACCCGACCAACGTTCACGACGCAGCAACATTGTAACTTGTGACCGCGATGGTTTTTAACTCTGTCACACTTTGTTTCGAAGTATGGGAGACGGTGAATTTACAGAGCCCAAGACATGTTAGAATCTTTGGACTTAGCGCTTGGCAACGGGAGATGGAATTAACGACTGACTTAGCAACTGTACATTAGAACTAGTAACGGCAGTTTATCTTGATAAGTTTTGATTGAGACGATTTGTGGCGGAAAGAAGTAGTTCTGACAACTAGCTTGTCTTCAACCATCAGCTAGCCACCTAGCCATCAAAACGGGCATGTTGTTAGCCAAACCACATAGCGGAGAAGTGGCAACAGTGGTATAAGCGGGATAATGAACTCCACGGCGTGCACATATAGAAAAAATAATGCACGGGTTCGAAGTAAAGCCCACTCCGCTACGCGTCGTGGGCTTTTAGAACTTCGAACCCGTGCATTATTTTTCTATATGTGCACGCCGTGTCGTTCATTATCCCTTACATAAACAGTTATAGGAGAGTTTGATTTTGATTGATTGTTAAAGCCGTTCCATTTGACATTCCTTAAGTTATCTTGTCGTACAAGAAGTGAATTTGGAACAAAATAGAATGCTCAAGCATTGTTTCTGTTTTTATCACTGAAACTGGAAACAAACATTTCACCCAGCCTGGAAGTCGGTTAGTCCTTCATCACACTAACCTCCAGTCCAAAGTCCTCCAGGGCCTGTCAAACCCTGCAAAGCTGGGCTCAGGTGACTTACTGGCCTTCTTCTCCAGGACCAAGCCTTCTAAGACATTGAAGAGCTTGTTCCCTTCTGGATGACGGGCCATCGCAAGTAATTTGTCTTGAAGCATTTTGTCAACATCTCCTGCGCTTCTCCTTTGCATTGAGAGAAAAATAAAGAAAGAAAGAATGAAAGAAGGAGAGAAATTAATAACTAATTAAAAAAAAATACACAGCACAACTTTAAGCAACATAAAGCAACATTATTAACAAAAACACACACACTTCACAAAGGTGTTTTCATCTCAAATCAAATAAAGATGAACTAATAATTAATAGTCAACACATTATTAAGATTTCCTGTTGATATTCTTGAATAGTCTATCATTGATTGCATGTAATTTCTGATATTTTTGTTGGTTTTGTAGTCCAATCACAACTACTTAGTAAATATTCCAGGTCTGAAAATCATTGGATATGATTGACATAAAGGGGAAGTGAAATTGTCAGATGCAGTGCTAAACTCACCTCTTGTCTACCTTCCCATAGGGAGGGTCTGTCGAATCCCCTACAGTCATAAGTAAAACAGACACATCTCTAAGGGCTAAACATACGTTCATTCTGACACAATACTTGACATTAATCAATATGCATTTTCAACAAACATATGCACCTTACATGCACCTGGCTTTGGTTTCGGTTTTTCTGTAGGCTGATCCAGTGTTGGAGGAGCTGTCTGTTGACGAACAAGTGGAGGAGGTCTGCTGTCACTGCTATCATGGGGATGAGACAATGGACCACTAGTGGGGGGTTGATCCAGAGATGAAGGAGCTGTCTGTTGACGAGGAGGTGGAGGAGGTCTGCTGCCACTGCCATCATGGGGATGAAACAATGGACCACTAGTGGGGGGTTGATCCAGAGATGAAGGAGCTGTCTGTTCACGAGGAGGTGTAGGAGGTCTGCTGCCACTGCCATCATGGGGATGAAACAATGGACCACCAGGAGGAGGTTGAACTGGGGGCCGAAGAGGACAGTGGGTTGGCTTGGGCTGAACACTAGGAGGGCCATGTGGTACACGTTCCCCAAGGTCCTGAAATTTTAATTTGGCGGCCATGCCCTCTATCCTGGATCCACTCTAAAAAAACGACAACAACAAAAACAGATCAGTCACATAAAGAACCCTGCTTGCAAGACAGATAGATAGTTTGATAGAGACAGTGTGACTGAGTACCGTCACTACGGTTGAGTATGTGCTATGACTGCCATGCCATACCAACGAGCGTGGCTCTTTGGCGTTGCAGTCAAGTTGAACGTTTAGCACCCCGGAGACCTGGGTTCGAAACCATGTGAGGTCACTGTTCTCTCCCTTCGCTACAAATGGTGTCAGAAGTGGGATAGTTGCCGTGAGGCCATCGGAGGTGTACCCAATGTGTGAGCCGTATAATGGACCTCCAGGATAGGTTTGACCCCGGTGTGAGGGACCCTAGCGATGGCAGATAGTATGTACTTTATCTTTTTGTACATACCAGTTTGTTTGGGCGACCTTCCTTGTTGAGCAATGGTTGTGACCTGCAAAAAAGTAATGTTACTGAAAATGTAAAGATAAGTGAAAAAGGTTAACGTAAATACTATCAAATGGTCAATAAAGTCATATAGTGAGAACATAAGCTGGCTTTGTTCTTCTCAAATGGGGCAATTCACACCTATCCCCTACCTCCACTGATTCCCCAAACATCAAGTAACCTCTTGAACAAAATGCATAATATAGCTAATCCATGTCAACGTGAAAAAGGTCAGGGGAGAGAGATGCGACAAAGACTTGGAAGGAAAGCTTTGGCCAATGTTAGTCCACATTGATGGATGTTTACTTCACCCTGCGTGGTTGTTGGACAGGAGCTAGTCAATGGCTGGACTAGGACCAAAAAATTACCTGGACATTTTTGGCTCTGCATGGTGGCCCACCATCATGGACGTTGTTAGGTCCATTTTGGGGGGCTCAAGCCTCCCTAAATTTCCCCCAAGCCCCCCTAAGGCTGGGCAGATTATTTTCATTGTATGTAAATTACATCCATTCTTAGCGGTTATATTACTCATGGAGTTAACGTCAAATACGCGATCTCCGGACACCATCGGATTCAGTAGGCTCCAGGCTTTCCAATGGTACTAGTCACTAATTGCTATGATAAACGGTCCACGAGAAAGTCCACTTTAAGTACATGTGAAATTTCTCAGTAAATTCTCCAGCTCTGCCTGCATCCACTGAGAGCATTTTTTTCTTGTTGTAACGAATATGCTTCAAATTGAGCAGGAAAAATAGTCTTAAATCTGAAGTTTGGTAGGCTATAGTCTGATCCAGCAAATTTCTAGGCAACATATTCTCCAAAAGACTGAACTATGAAATATACATTAGCCTGTAGTCTATGCCATATTAGTTTGTCCTACATGCATTGATGGACATATTAATTTGCCTAGCATAATATTGTAGTAGCTATTGTATGCTCATTTTGAAGAATAAATGTTTGAGAAACTTTCATATTTGACTTTATCATCAGATGTCCCTAGGATTTGAACTAAGCTAGTTGTTACCATTGTTGTATCTTGCTCAGTGCATTAGACCGAAATAAATGCAGCTATATAGAAGAGCCTAGTTCATTTACACCACAGTCATTGATGGAGATATTTGCAAACATCTCTCTTCACAAACCAGTCTGATGAATTGATTTAGACTAATTTTGTTAATAAAAATAGCCTAAGATATGAGATATTCTGATAAATGTCCTTCAAGTAATAAATAGTTGGCAATATACACACATATACACTGTAGGCCTATAATATAATTTATTTATTAAAAATTTTCTGCGCGCGCTTTGCGCGCGCATCTACATATTACCCCTCTGGGGCTGAGCCCCCCTTGACTATGGATCCTAGTGACGTCCATGCCCACCATTATTTTATTCAATATTTACTTCAGGCAAGCTAAAATAACACTGCAAGTTGGACACATTGCATGATCATTAGAGATTTAACTGGACTAAACCAGGGATGGGCAAGTGGCCGCATGCAACCTTCCTCCTCTCTCAATAAGACCCCTGAGATCATCTAAAATATCAGAACAATATCAACTTTTTAAATCGCAGTTATCTCCATCATTTTTTTTTTTTTTTTTGCTTAGGAAGATAAATTTAACTCATGGGGAGTCCCGAGCCTTTCCGACATTTTGATGCAGTCTGCTACACTTTGACATTTTTAAATATTTAATCTAACTAATACCAGCTATGCAAAAGTGACAGACAACTACTTAGACTTAGTTCTGCAAACAGCAAATTAGGCATACAATTCAATAACATTGCTGAAGCATATCTGTTCTTTTTTTTTTTTTTTTACAATATAACAATTTATTGTTGAAAAGAGTAGGCCTACAGCATAGGTTTGTAGGGATAACACACGCGTTATGTAAAAAATTATCTGATTAATCTGTCCAAATTTTATCTCCTAAAATGCAGACATTAATTTGATTGGAGGTCTAATGTGAGCCTAGGTAAGCTGTAATGAGACTGGGTAAGCTGTAATGTTGTAATAAAGACAAAATAATTAGATAATCAGTGTTCAGTGCCTCCATAATGCCTGACCTCTTTGGGGTGTTGTCCTCACGATGAGAATCATCTGCTCTCTCCTTCTGCTCTTGCTGAAACCAAACACGGGAATTCTGTGAATTCTCAATTCTGTCAATTCTGTCTAGCCAACAGCTATAAGGAGCAGTGAAGCTTGTGATATTCAGCATAGTAATACCAATTAGCACAACAAAAAGGCAAATAAAGCTGGAAAGTATTTGGCTATGATACTTATTTTGCAACATTAACGGACATCACTGACCACTCGGTGCTAAAATAAGTTTTAAAGCTGTATTTGGCAAGTCTACGTAATTCAGAGACTTAGGCAAAAAATTTTTTAAATCATACAACATTATCAGACATCCACAAAGCATCCCATTCTGAAGCAGGGGGGATTCTAAATGAGCCAAATATCCGAGATAGGACCAATCGTTAAAATTACGGTGTCGATGATTCTATTTCATCCTTGATGCTCCAGAAAAGGGGCTTAACATGCTAAAGAGTGAACTTCCCCTTTAAGGGACTACAATAACAAGTAGACCCAAAGTGAAAGGGGTTTCCTAGTGAAAACCTAGTGACAGCATGTTCTAGTAATGCCAAAAAGACTCTGGAAATGTTTCTATAGCTATTATGTAGCTAGTTCACTAATTCTACATTACCTGTTTCCAAAAACTGAACGGAGTCTGAGCAGCCATGGCAGTACTGTAGTGATGGAGAAACATGACATAACTATGCAGTTACAAATAATGGGCTCCGTTAACCAACAATTCCTATTAAAAAATTATGAATTTCCTTCGGCATGATATTGTCTGTCAAATTATGGCTGTTGTTCAAGAAACAAGAAACTCTGAATTTATTAGAGAGCCTAAGAAAGTTGTGGAGAAACGTCCAGACTCAGACATACACAGTGCAGCTTGGGAATATGATCGGAATATGATCAATTTCAACTGTCTCACTTACCTGTGACAGAGATATGGGGTTGTCTGGAAGATGTCTTGGAGTGGCCCCAGCCTGTACGTGCTCTCCTTTCTCTCACACACACTGTTTTTCTCTTAAATCTTTCTCTACCTTCCTCATTCTCTCTCTCTCTCTCTCTCTCTGTCTTTTTTGATTTGTGACAGGCTGTTCATAGTCTTTACTTTCCCTCTACTCCCTATCTGTGTGCTCTCACGTGACACTGCATGGACAAGTCTTCCAGTAAGTGATTGAGTCATAAATACTGTAGAGTACACACTCTCTGACCTTGGCAGTATACAACAGAGCAGGGGTGGCCAAACTTTTTTCTTCTTTACTTTTTGCTTGCAGGCCAATGTTTGTTATTATCATTTTCCTATAAATTCCTATAGACTTAAATTTTACTTCAAAGTAAAACTAAATAAAACCAAAACAATCAAATTAGAGTTTGACTTCCAGGCTAATTAAGCAAAGTTCTCTAAATATATTTTTGAATTCATTGCAAATAAACGTAATGAATTGCATCTGAACTCCTCATAGTTTTGTTTTTACTAAAACACTAACTGTAAATTGATGTAACACACGTTTTGCAACCATGTAGACACAAATCACTGCTATACTCTGCTTGCAATTTTATAGCTTATCAAATGATAAAAACCTTTTCTGATTAATCAGAAAGATTAGAGGATTCACGCACCACGGCATATTAGATAACAGAAATACAAATCTCTTGAAACCAACCCTCTGATTGGTGTTTGGTCAAACTAAAGTACAGCACCTCTTTTCAACGAGGCACCAGGGTCAGCACCTGGACCTGTCATAACCCTGATATTGACATGAGACATTTGTGAACATACTGTAGTGGACACTTTGCTTAGCCTGACGAGCCATACTATCACTACCAAACTCTCACATTGTCACCTTGTTAAAATAATCGCCTAAGTCATTTTTTTGTCAAAATTGATTTTTTTTGCATAAATTATCGCCTCATGGTGGTGGCCACCGATAGTAAAACTCTCAACACCCTAAGTCAATCAGATCATGTGATTTTTCCCATTTAAGACAATTGCCTATGTCAAGAGTGTGACTTTAGCCTGATTTAGGCAGATTTATTATGCTTAAGTCCAATTAAATGTGATTTAGGCGAATTTAATAGTTTTCTAAGATGGCTCCTACCTTTGAAGAACTCACTTCCATGATTCAGGAATGACATTTTTAGATAAAACACACATTTATTTATTTATTTATTTAAGGGTGACACTTGCCTGCCATAAGCAAGACACTGGATGTGTCATGAACATTAGAGACACTTTGAAATAATAATAATGCTTATTATTTTTGTTTATGTTTATAACAGGCTCATGTCACTCTTATGCAGATATATTCAACAAAAAGTGTTACCACATCTTGCCTAAGTCACAGAGGCATGTTAAAAGGTCTATATCCTACCACTTCCTACAACCCTTGACAGATCCTAGAATGGCCTTAGCATACAGAATACACAACACACAATACACATTATCCAGTATGGTAATACTTCATTCTGTTTGAAATTTTATATGAATATGGCAAGTTCCTGTCTTTTATTCATAGGCCTAATAGTGACATTTTAAAATGCAAAGGGGAAAACATCCAGGTACTGGGATCCATCAGTCCATATCATGGTTCACCCTGGGCTGGGTTGCTGGTGTGGCGGCCCCCCTCTTCTTTTTGGTGAGAGCAAAACAAAATAAGGTTGTAGCCTTGTTATATTTTCGCTAAACGCCAAAATGTCCCCGATTTTTCTAAAAAGAAATCTGGTCTCTTACTGCATATATTGAGCTACATGATAGAGAACATTGAAAACATACACCTCTGAGACACATGTGGAAAACAATTCCGTTTCACTTTCAGGATCCTGATGTCTCCTTTTACCATCAGTTCTGTTTGGAAAAGTGTTCAGATCTAGCCTGGCGAATGCCAAACTAAAATCACAAGTGATATTTAGTCTGGGGACCTACCTATTGCATTTCTCGTAGCTGAAGCATCGTTTACAATTGTCCATAGCCGATTATTGGGCGCTACGAATGTCTATCATAGCGTCTGTACATACCTCGGAGCCAATACCAGAGCCACCACGTGACGTAAAATGCAATCGAGGGCCGTACAAATCCCTTTTGTTCTGCGATTGGATACCGAAAGTAAGCGAGAACAACGGCCATAGTCACCATGCTCCTCTGCAGAGTGAAATGAAATAAGCGAGCAAAGGAGCATGGGAATTCCCAGGCTAGTTCAGATCATCTTTAATTTTCATCCATTTGCTACAGTAAAAATTAGAAGTAGAAAAAACTTACTCTAACGTTCAGGAAACACACCCGCAAACAAAACATCAAACCGCTGTAACCAGCAACATACTAGACACAGGCACAAGCTGTACATACTCTGTATGGCCCCCTGATGACCACTACCTAAATGGCGACCAACACCCAATGAATCCCACTCCAACAACTGACTCCATCCCTTGGCCCTGACTGTCACACAAACTATGTGTATATTATCACCTCTGACTACATTTAGTACTCATACTGTTTTGTGTAAACCATGGTCAATCTATGCATCAGACTTTACGGATACTTTATAAGGTCCCAGGCAGGTAGGCTGAGTCCATGAGGCGTGGATCTGGCCAAGGTTTCTTCCTACAAAACAAATTATTTACAAAGCGAAGGGAGTTTTTCCTTGCCCCTGTTTCTCATGGATGCTTCCCGTACTGTCTGTAAAGCGCCGCGAGACAATGTACTGTATTTGAGCGCTCTACAAAATAAAATTGAATTGAATTGAATTATATCAACACAGTCCTCACGTAAACAGCAGGTTAAAGGACATATACTGTGAAATTCCTCAGATCCTGTGCAAATTCATCCTGTTGTTCATTTCCAAGATGTCTCTCCATTTCAAGTTGGTGATAGTTTTGTGAGATGGTATGTGTGTGTGCGAGAGAGAGAGAGAAGCAAAACCACCATTAGTTGGCACGCCACGAGCTTGCTAATCTCTAAACAAACAGGCTGAAAAGTGTCTCCAGGAGCAGCGATGCCTGCTGCTGTCTCTATTTCTTTTTTCCAGATGGCCTAGGAGAGCGCGCCATGACAGTCACGTGGTCATCAGCACAGTCCAGGATGTGTTTCAGGGCTGACAACACCAGCACGTTCACCTCATCAATCAGATCTGTCTCCTCATGATAATTCTTCAGGGGGAAGATGCAGTTCATGGGAACTCCCAGTCTGTTACTGCATTCCTGCATCTATACACACACACACACACACACACACACACACACACACACACACACGCACAAGAAAAGAGACTAACATTGTAATAATTCACAATCTACTATTTTTACTGTAATGGAACAATATTAGCAACGTCTTTCTTAAAGAGATGGAGTTGGCTAGCCCTGCTATTTCACATTGCACACTAAAGTGTTGTCAGCTTTGACAATGACCAAATTTGGGCGAAATGGCTGACTGACTGAGACGGCAGCTAACGGTAACGGAAGTGGGCATCTACACATATTAGATTTGGTTTTTTTTTCACATGCCCACTTCTGTTAGCGTTAGCTGCCGTCTCAGTCAGTCAGTTGGTCATTGTCATGGCTACCAACAGCACTTACTGTAGCAATGTGACGCAGCAGGGCTGTGTACGGTTCACAATTCATTTAATTTCTTATGGTAACATAACTATGCATATGTAATGTCACATATGGCTGAAGGCTGTGTGTCAGTGGTTCTCAAACTTTTTCTGTCATTCCCCACTTTGGAAAACAGAGAATTTTCACGCCCCACCTGAAAGTCTCAATTTGCGCACAATACATGTACCTCTGTGAGGACTACTTTGCAAGTACAGGATTTTTGTCAATGCTAGCATTTTCATGTTACTAATTCAAAGCCAAATTTCTCTCGAACCCCTCATCACAAAAAATAACACCATTAGAAAGCTCAATTTACTGTCATACGCGCATATCTGACAAATACTTGTGAATTCTGGGGGCATGGTGCAACTGTTGGTCGATCACAAAGACATGTCTCGCGCCCCACCTGTCATGTGTCTGCGCCCCACTTGTGGGGCCCGCCCCACAGTTTGAGAAACACTGGTCTAGGTGTATGATTGATGTCTTAATGCTAATGGACACCTTAATTTCCTTCAGGATAAATAAAGGATCAGAGTCAGAGGATGTTGTTTCTAATCCAAAGTCTCTGATCAAAAGGATACCTTAAACAGTAGTAAAAAGTTGCCTATAGTCTCCCTTTTACTTGTAAACATGAACATAAAAATACACTATTACGCATTTGGAAATTGATAGTTTCATAATGCAATTTTGGTTCTGCTTAATGGTCCAACTCTTGATCAATTAAAAAAAAAAAAGACATACTATGATTATTCCATTTCAGTAATGGTTGCATACACACACACACACACACACACACACACACACACACACACACACACACACACACACACACACACACAAAGGAGAAGGTCACCTTCACTTTGATCTTCTTGCTCCTGTAAATAAGCTTGAGGTCCTTGGCCACATCAGGACATGCCAAGTCAACTTTTGTAAGGACTACCATCTGAGGAATCTCTGCAACACATAAACACACGTATGTTTGATCAAACAAAGCATGCTAAAAGGCATATCACCTTTGTAAAAGACCACCAAAATGTCTTATAACAATCTGCTATTGATGTTTTTTGTACTCACTCATGTCCGCAGCTTCACATCTGATCGTCCTCATCTTGTCGATGATGTCATCATCCATATAAGTGATGCTGTCAGCTGGGATCACACTCACTAAGCAGTGGATTCTCTCACTCAGGTGAGGATGTTTGGTATAGTGAGAGTCACTTTTTTTGCAGGGTTTGGCTGGATTAAACTACATAGATGAAGAAAGAGAGAGAGGGTTGGGATGATAAAAATTAGGATATAGAATAAATGTTTAACGTGTAAACTTTATAAACCTGTCATGACTTCTGACATACCCTATCCCTAACCCTAACCATGACAAATACCGGGTGACACTTAATGACAGAAGTCATGACAGGTGTATAAAGTTTATTATGACAGATTCATGACAATGTCATGTCATAGTTAATGACAGTGTCATGTTAGTCTTATGACGGTACCTTCAAATAAAGTGTAACCAATGATTCTTTTAGAATTGAGGTGATTATAATTATGCATGCTGTCCTTGAAATCAATTATATGGCAATATTTTTCCTATTTTTATTTTTCTCAACGCTGCCTTTGGCAGAGGTCTGTGCTACCTGAGAGTTATGGCAAGGGTGAGTTTACCTTGTAGCCATCTTTGATGTGACCCTGTAGGACTTTCACAAGGTCTTCTGTATGCAGCCCTTCAAAATCCTTATTTTCCAGGCCCATGATGTCACAGATGGCAAAGGGCAGGGTAAATCCAGTCTTACAGTCACGAATATCGTGGGTTTGGAGCTACACACACACACACACACACACACACATAAATGATTCTTTTAGGATTGAGATGATGATAATTCTACGTGCTATCCTTGAAATCAATTATATGGCATTATTTTCCCAACGTTCTTATGTTTGAACTTTGATAAAACTGAGGTTATGATAAGTCTTAAACAGCTGAATGTTATGAGATTGTAACTGATACTGCACACATAATGGAATTGAATTGAATAATTTAATGGTAACAGAACTTTGTGTGTGTTTTAGAATGAGATGTGACGACTCACTGTCTGTGTGAAGCTCTTGCTAGCCGTAGAGGCCACACCAGCCGCATAAGCGATGCGGTCCTGGAAGATGCTAGCGACAGAGTTGACAAAACTGGACTTCCCTGCTCCCACTGGACCATGGACCAGGATACGGAGACAATCCACCTCACGTATCTGACGTATCCTCAAATCATCTCTCATAGTTATATATCCACTATATAGAGGTATGAAATAAAATAATTATAAATATGAAGCCTACAGTAAAAAATATGACGCCATTACAAATTCTTTTTTACAGTGTACCATGCTGGGTGAAATTTTAGTTTCCAGTTTCAGAGATGAAAACATTCTATTTTGTTGCAAAAACACTTCCTCTCCGAAGATAACTTATGGAATGTCAATTCAAACAGCTTTAATAATACAAATCAATATAACTATTTACTCTAAATTATAATTGTTTGCTTATTGGCATTTATTCATATGACAGGATGCAAGTGGTAAACAGAGGGAGAGAGAACCTAGCAACTAACAACATAATCACCCTAGCTACTACCAACAAACACAATAAGTAGTTTACTTGAAAAATGTGTGGAAACTCATTGCCTCATATGAGTTTAGATATAATTTTCTTTTTCAAGTTAAAGGTGACATAGAATGGATTAATGGAGTACCTTGTTTTCTGATGTTAAAATACAATATTCAATTGTATTTTGTCAAAATGAAGATCAAGTGATAATTTACAAGCCTAGTTAACATCTCATATTTAAGATGTGTATTGAATTTTTTTTTGCCTAAACAATGCCTGACTCTGGCCACCTCAATTGAACTGCAATGGCTTTGAGCTATTTGACATCATTTGTAGACTTTTTTCTAATTCGCCCATGTTTTATTGGCTATTTTTAAATTTCCATTTGAAAGAGGACAAAACCATGCCTCATGTTCATGATGGCTCTTTGACCATGCACAACTTCTCTTAATTCATCAAAGCCAATGTAAAAGTGGTTTTCCATTCTATGTCTCCTTTAAAAGTACTTGACATCTAAAAAGAAAAGTCATATTTACTTAACTCATTTGAGGCAACGAGTTTCCACACCTATTTCAAGTAACCGTTACAAATTCTTTTTTACAGTGTAGAGGGGTTAGTCCTTCATCACACTAACCTCCAGTCCACAGTCCTCCAGGGCCTGTCAAACCCTGAAAAGTTATAATCAACTGGTTTACTGGCCCTCCTCTCCAGGACCAGGCCCTCTAAGGCACGGTACAGCTTGTTCCCCTCTGGATCGCGGGCCATCGCAAGCAATTTGTCTTGAAGCATTTTGTCAACATTTCCTGCACTTCTCCTTTGCATGGAGAGAAAAATAAAGAAAGCAGAAAGAAATAAAAAACACACACACTTCACAAAGGTGTTTTCATCTCAAATCAAATAAAGATGAACTAATAATTAATAGTCAACACATTATTAAGATTTCCTGTTGATATTCTTGAATAGTCTATCATTGATTGCATGTAATTTCTGATATTTTTGTTGGTTTTGTAGTCCAATCACAACTACTTAGTAAATATTCCAGGTCTGAAAATCACTGGATATAATGGATATAAAGGGGAAGTGAAATTGTCAGATGCAGTGCTAAACTCACCTCTCTTTTGCCTCCCTATAGGGTGGGTCTGTCGAATCCCCTACAGTCATAAGTAAAACAGGCACATGAGCAGACATGATCCTCTCTCAGGGCTAAACATACAGTATTCTGACACAATATATACATTTCAACAAACATATGCAATGTACACTCCAATCTCATGTCAAGATCAAACTTTGCTGACATGCAGCAGTCCTGTTAGGGAACTGTAAAGCTGGTTATTTGTCACTGGTTATTTGATAAATATCATATACCATATCAGTGCCAACAAGCAAGCATCAATTACAATCAATTACATAATATAATGAAATTCACAAACAATGATTTAGTTACTCCAAGCCTGTATACTTCAGAAAAAGACGGTAGAATGTGCCACTTGTTCAACTGACTGAACCCAGGAAGAACTGTAGAACACCGGAGCACTTTGATTCTGAGGAAGATGATATAAGTAGCATAGAGTTGTACCTCTATTCTGCTTTCCAGGCTCTGAGTATCTTGTTTTATGGTGAGGAGTTGGAATTGCAGCTTCATATATATGTTCCTGTTCCTCCTCCACCAGTTGCCTGGAATCCCTCTAACATTTGAACACAGATCATAGCAGACACATAATAAAAAAGATTAACAAACACTCAATCAACTGCATTTTAATCCAAGCCTGTATTGAATTCATAAAATGGTTTTATTATATATTAGCCTATTAAGTATATTACGTATTAGTATTGTGTTTTAGGATATTGAATTCATGTCATAGCACGGAGACAGTCATATTAGATAATGCGCTAAATGAACAAGTTTTGCTGCCAAATCTTTTGTTTACAAATAACCAAATTGTACCATGTTCTTTGTTGTTAAAATACAATATTAAAAATAATAAATTTTATGTATCAAGATTAAGCACAAGCAATTTTACAAGCTAAAAAACTAACAAGCTGGGTATTTTATCTAAAAGCATCATCTTTGGTTTATTTAATATCATGTGCAGGCCTTTGTTATTTTATTTTATTTTGTTTTTTCAGTTTCAGTGGCTATTTCTAAATTAAAAATTTTCATATGAAGATTTTATTTTTATTCCTTCAAAAATTAACCAAAAATGACCTGTGCCTCTGGCAAATGTACTCTTTCCTTCTCACTGGCTTGCTGATGAGTTTTGTCCTGTACATTAAACAATGTAGTTGGATAACACACAGTCCAGCATTTTTTTATTATTGTATTTTGGAGTTATTCAAAGTGTTGTTAAAGGTCTCCCAAGCAAGACTGATTAAGATCCTCTCAATTAAGACCCTGCAAATGTACAGTGTAACCACAGAATTCATTCTGGAGGCAGCCGAGAGAGCTTACCCTCACTCCGTACTGAGCCATTTGATCATCAAAATGACTGCAAAGCTAATAAATTAACATTAAACATTGCCTTTTTTCCCTATAAGACATTTTGTCTATGTTTTGCAATACTGCATGCTTCTAAGAATTACTTTCAGCTAATCTGAATATAAAAAAATGTCAGAGCCAGAAGATTCTTCAGTTCGCAGTTATTTGTTCTACTAGCACTAACAGTTTAAACACAGACAGATAGTCCACACTTACCCAACTTTTGGGAGTAAAGTGGGAGCTGTCGGGTCTCCCTGTGTTTACTTGAGCAAAATGTTGGTTTAGTTTATTGGCAACTAATTTAATTTCCAGACGTTTTTCTGCAATCACAAACAGAAAGATTTCCGCCTCAACGTCATTATCTTATACAGCCAACAGTTGCCTGTTTTAGCAACGTCCCATTATCAAGAATTATCAGACTGTATTTCAGATGTGTTTCACATCTTATTATACGGCTCTTTATAATTCTGTATACAGATAATCACTACATCTACTCTTAAACACACATCTGGTGCAATGTGATGGGTTGCATGGTCATACTTATGTCTGGCTTTTGGGGAATCTGAGGTGGTTTCTTAGGTTGAGCAGCAGCAGGCGGAGGGTCATGGTCAATGTCTGCAGATAGGCGAGAAGTTTGACCAATGGGGGGCCTCTGTGGGACAGCTGGAGGCGGGCGAGTTCGAGAGGTTTGACCAATGGGGGGCCTCTGTGGGACAGTAGGAGGCGGGCGAGTAGGCATGGGTATATCAAAGGGAAGGACTTCCACATAATCTTCCAAATCCATTTGGCTGGGTGATTCCTCTGTTTTGGGGTCCTCCTAAAAAACAGTTATCAGAGCCACATTAAAATAAAGCATGTATCAATGTCAAGGAAAGTGGTGCCATAGTTCAAAGACAAACATATGGTTACATAGAAGCCATAGTGTCACACTTAAAAAGCTGTTAGGTATAACTCTTTTGAAGTATATTTTACTTATACTGTACTTATTAATACAGTAGCCACTCATGATATTCACATTTTGACAGTGAAACTTCAGTGGATATCTGGACAGTAAAAAAAAATTAAAACATGTATTCATACCTGCTTCATTTGGGGGGCACCCTGCCTCCACATTGGTTTTAACCTGAAGAAAGCAGTATCATACAGAAGCATTGTGTTATTTACAGTAGATATATTTGCCTGAAGAAAGTATTACGGGTAAACAGAAGTTTTTATTTTTCCTGTGTGGTTGGCTAATATCCAAGCTGACACTATTAGGGTAGCTTAGCATAATCACTGGATTTGAATGGGAACACATTAGCAAAGAACACTATTAGCTTAGCATAATCATTGCATTTAAATGGGAACACCTTAGCGTAGAACTGCTAAGAAACTAGGTAGCTTAGCATAATCACTGTATTTGCATGGGACCACATTAGTGTAGAACTGCTAGGACACTATTACAGTAGCTTAGCATAATCACTGTATTTGAATGGGACCACATTAGCTTAGAACTGCTAAGACACTATTACAGTAGCTTAGCATATTCACTATATTTGAATGGGACCATATTAGCGTAGAACTGCTAAGATGTGTGACCTGTTGGGGCTGTCGTAGTACTCTGGATGAGAAGAATAAACATCGGTGGACTCTATGTGAGGAGGAAGGGTGAAATCTACGGAGACATGTGGCGCCGGACCAGAAGTGGCATTAGCTTCATCTACAGTCTCTGTTTCCACACTCCTCTGTTTCTGAAAACAAAAAAGCAAGAGTGTTGTCAAGAACAGCTGCAGCCATTGATGCAGGGGTGAATCTAAGTTAGTGTGGCTAGGTACTCCCTTATAACATCCAGAGGCATTAGGAGTCTACCGTATCCCTAACCCTGAGAGGCTCTGCAAATTTTCAACATGGAACAAATTATTTTTTTCTGAACCCCTCCCTACAGAATGCAATTTACGTACTGAATAGAGAAACAGAGATACAGCATAAACGAATATTTCACCTTTTTATGAAAATCTCTTCCCTGAAGTTTCACATGTGGGTAAAAGCATTTTGGTGTTAGTACATGCGTTTTCCTTATCTGGCAACCCAAATTTTAGCTTTAGCTTAGCATAGGCACTGGAATGTAAATGTAGCCAAAGAGTTGCTATCTGGCTACTTTCATTTCCACTAAATTAAGGGCCAGGGACCCCTCATGGAGGCGAAGGTTTTTCAAGGACCCATGCAAAAAAATTATAGGTATTGTTCTTTCAGATACAACAGTCTTAAATAGGCATGTAATTGCATGTGGCAAAATATGACGGTGCAGAAGTGTACCGATGCCCAAGGGAAGTGTCTTAATAGTAGTAGTAATAGTTAGTATCTCTAAAACACAATATTATTTTTGTAGCAAACATTTTCACAGCCGCCCCTGGCAATGTGCCGCGGACCCCAATTTGGGAACCTATGGTCTAAAAAACGCTAAATTTAGGTTTGGAAAACGCATCAACTAAGACCAATATGCTTTTACCCATTATGTAACTCAAGGTAAGAGTAAGAATAACCATTTTGTTTTAATAAAAAGGTGGAATATTCCTTTAATACAACATTTAAAAAAAATGTCTAAACATGAAAACAGTATCAACCAGTTGTTCGGATTGTAAAGTTGACGAATGTAGCCAAAGTGACTTTGGATGAAAATATCTGTAATTTACTGTTATATCTACTCAAAACCAAAATATCTTCAAGAGAACTTCACCTAGCACTTTTAATAGCATTTAATACAGCACTATTTTTGGGAAATTAGCTTGCCTAAGTTGTAGACTATCTTATGTTTATTTTATAATGTCTCTCTAAATACTGTAGTCTTCTGCTCTTCATAGGAAAAGAGTGACAAGGGTGTTGATGACCTTACCCGTCTCCATTGTGCCATGGTCTCTTAGCTGACCTAACACAACAGAAATGGACAAACATGCTATGATCATTAAGTAACAAATAAGGTTTTTACAAGGCTACAATCACTCAAGTCACAGACTTCCTGCTGTTGATGCAAAGGCACAAACAGAAACGCTGGTCTAATAGAGAGGTTAAAGCAACACTGTGAGTCTTATTGCTTTTGAGTCTTAATGCTTGAACATGCTAATTCATATTTGATGGAAACAGAGTTAGCAATGTCATGCTAGGTTTTCTTTTCATATTTTTTTATTGTTTTATGGTGGTTTCCTACCCTCCACCCAGAATTACCGGTATAGTACTTATCCTAGATGCCTGGTGGGAATAAAACATGCGTTTATCTACCCTTTGTATGACTATATGTCATCCAAATTAATGTGGAGATGGTACCAAAACAAATTGACTGAGAAAAAAGTACAGCTCACAAAGTTACATAGTGTTCCTTTAAGAATGTTACAAGCAATGCTTTCTCACTTACCTGCCACAGTGCTATGATGAAGTCTGGAAGACTATATGTTGTCCTTTCTATCTCTCACTCTTTCTGTTAACTCATTCTCTACCGTCCCTCACTCACTCTCTCTCTCCCTGCCTCCCCATCGCTATGTGTTTACAGTCTCACTTTTACTCTCTCTCACATGACCCTGCCTGGGCAGGTTTTCCAGTAAATGACCGGCTTGGCTTATCATATATTCTCTTATCAAACACCGGGGGAACTTCAGACCTTGGAGATCATAAAAGAACCAAGGCCTGCAAGAGAGCATGGACTATACAGGCAGAATCACCATGGATACATATCAATACAAAATTCCAATATCCTCCTGTCCTTACTTCCAACTTTTCCTTCATCCTAGCTCCTCCTCCCGTGAAGTAAAGAAGAAAGGAACGATGGGAGGATGGAGGAATCAAGGACAGATACAAGATGTCCTTCTCATTATGTGTCTTTATGTGTATTATTCATCATATAATGCAACTTAATTTAAACATTAAGACAATAAAACCAAGATTTGTTTTGGCAAAAATCCTTTTCCCCCTTATCAACACTTGCTAGATGTTGTCAGAAACTATAAGAACATAACAAATTTCTAGACTGCACTCATACTGTATGTACACATACTGAACGAACCAGAAAGACAAGTAGTGTGTTTGTATGTGTCGGCGTCCAATGCAAATCCATTATAAGTTGGCACAAAATGAGTTTGATTGCTAATCTTGAGAGAGAGATGACAGTGTTGTGGCTGGCCATACATATTGTACCTGCAGGCCGTCTCGAGAGGCAGCCAATTGCATTGTTTTGGACGATCGCCCAACCCTAGGTGAGTTTGAATTGTCTCCCTAAGGACTAAGCCCTGTAGCCTGACATAGCTCACCCATAATACTGCTGTTCTCTCTACCGATGTAAACTCGCCCCAAAGGACTGCCCCGTGCCCCCAGACCATGAATACGGATGAACATTAGTATTATGGACGGGCTATGTCAGGCTAAAAGCCCTGAACCCAAATAGACTTAACTTTCACTAAGGTGTTTAGTGAATGAGTTAGTCTTTGAGTGCTCACCTTGCTGTTTGCATGATTGGGACACCACTTGCAATAAAGCGTTAAATTAACAACACTAATATCACATTGCAACAACAAAGAATCCAAGGTAGAGCTTGTTGTATTTATTAAAAAAAAAAAAACACATGAATAAAAATGTTAAGTTTATAACTCTCACTTTTATATTTCCATGAGATAGTATAACAACATTGATTCCGTTTGTTGATAACTGTAAATTGTTAACAGGTGCTTTTTGGGCGATTCTAAACTTCTCAGGCATGTCACGTCACGGCGTGGGTAATTGCCTTTAACAAAGTCTGCATGCGATGTGGTTTTACGGAAAGGACTCACAAAGATTCAGATTCAGGAACTTCAGATTTTGTCACCACTAACACCACTAAACATTCACAAACTATTTACTCATTTATTTATTTAGCTGACGCTTTTTTCCAAAGCTTACAGTGATCAATTTCTTCAGGGCAAGTCTCCCTTACAGCAACTTAGGGTTAAGTGCCCTGCTCAAGGGCACAACGGTGGCAGCCAGGTTTCGAACCCACAATATCCAGACAATTGACCTTCAGGCTCCTTATACCACTATGCTTTGCCTTGGCCTTCCCATACTTACTGTCGCTGCATGAAATTTCGCGATCAAGCCAGTATGGCCAAGGAGGCGATTTCCTCAACTCAACAGCGCAGAAAAATCATGACCCAATGAGGGACGAGCAGGCTGGAGGCGGCGAGCTTAGGATGACTCTGTCCAGCTCAGTCCCATAACATTGATAGCATTTGATAGTGGTTTAGATTACTCCTGCCTGGAATGCCTGGGCAATGCTAGCTCATTTCTGAACATGGTCAAGCCAAGCTACACTACGCTACCACCAACACTTAGCGTGCGAGTGCATTTATATGTAACTGCGTTCAGACCGAGAGCGATTCAGGTGACATGGGCGACGGAAGTAATTGACTTTGTATGGAGACGGGCGATTTCGGCGATTTACCGGTGAGATGCCTGTAGAGAAGCAGGATTGAACGTTTGAATGCTAACGTCATGGGCAACTTTGCCGTTTTGGTTGCTGTGCTCAAGCGATGCTTCTTGGGAGTCTTCGGCAACTCTTGGCAATTTATCGCTTGCGGTCTGAACGTACAGTAAGTGTGTGAGTGTGTAAGGGTAGACATTGATCCTGGGCCTATGTCTACAGTATGTCACAGACAGTGTTTACTTGTCATTTTCGCTGACAACATACAGTAGGTTAAATCCAACTGGCCAGGGATCGAGTTCAATGTCCTAACCCAAAAGCCAAGGCAGCCTCTAGTTAGTTTGCCCCGGAGAGTGCGCCACATCTATGACATAGTCCCTGGCGCTGTTCAGGATGTGTTGTAGTGCAGACAGCAGCAGAACATCCACGTCACTATTAAAATCTATTTCCTCATGGTAGTTCTTCACTGGGAAGATGCAGTTCATGGGAACTCCTAGTCGGTTGCTGCATGCCTGCATCTGCAATCAACAGGTGGGAAAAGACATCAATACAAATAAAAGTTTATTGTAAATTGTAAATTGGATCTGCCAGCCTGTTTTGTGTGCAGAAATAATAGACATGGCATGGGCATACAAATCATTTGATCAATTATACAAAAAATGTCAGAAGCAAGTCAAATGAAACTGGAAAATTGTCATGTCTGTTTATAGACATGGGTATATAAAATAATTTGATCAATTATACAAATAATATAATATTGTCTAAAGAAATAAAATATCATCTAAAGGGGAAAAAAAATGTCAAACAAGTCAAATCAAACTGTAAAACTGTCATGCCGCACAAACTTTGTTTACATGTAAATGAGAGGTGCAACCGCATACATAGATATGCTTTTTTTTTCTTTATAGTTACCCTGCTACATGTACACAGCCTGAGATATACCATGAGAAGTAGTGATGCAGAGACCCTGCTTCTGATCCTTTGGACACTCAAGTGGGCAAGTTGATGGACTTTTGTAAAATAAAACTAAAGTAACGACTAGACATCTTTTCCTCAAGTAAAATTGACAAAATGTGGCCTAGGAATACACTTAGTAAAAAAAAAAAAAAAAAAAAAAACACCAAAAGAGAAACATGAGATGTTGTCACCTTCTCTTTAATCCTCTTGCTGCTGTAGATGTGCTTCAGGTCTTTGGACACATCAGGACACGCTAAGTCAGCTTTGGTGAAGACCACCAGCTGAGGAATCCCTACACACACACACACACACACACACACACACACACACACACACACACACACACAGTACTGGTTATTTGATTTATGTAAAAAAAAAAAAAAAAAGGGTAACATGTTAAAGTGACAGCTCAGTTAATTCCAACATGGTCCTTAGTGAGCTGCAAAATCTCAAGAAGTGATTCTTGTTAACTCTTGTTATACTCACTTAGATCCACCGCTTCATCTCTGACTCTCCTCATCTTGTCGATGACAGCTTCCTCCATAATAGAGATTCTATCAGCCGGAATCACACTCACTAAGCAGTGGATTCGCTCACTTAGACTAGGATGTTTTCTGTAATATGGTTCCCCTGTTGCACAGCCTTTGGTGTCCTTGAACTAGAGAGAGAGAGAGAGAAAATTCGATTTGGTGTTTGTATCGAGAATTGTGGCTCATTTTGTACGGTGTTTTAATTGTATGATTTTTTTTTCCTGTGATTTTCATTTCTGCATTATGTTAGGCCTACTTTGTGTTGTGAACTGATGTATGTACCACTGACAACAAGTCTCGTTTTTAAACAGGAAGAACAAGAGTTTACCTTATAGACATCCTTGATGTGACCCTGCAAGACTTTGACGAGGTCATCCATCCGCACTCCTTTAGAATCTTCACTTTCCAGACCCATGATGTCGCAGATGGCAAAGGGCAGGAAGGATCCAGACTTGTTGTCATGAATATAGTGGGTTTGGAGCTACACACACACACACACACACACTTGAATGATAATGAAAATAATGGTCTTCTCACCTTGTAAAGTATATAAATATTTAGCTGAACAGCTTGCTACAAAATAAATTCTTCCAACTGATGTGATGGTGCTTAAGTGATGTCTTACACCGTGTCCTAACTGAAAGCGACAGTCGGCTTGTCGTGTAGCATTGACTTTCAGTCTACATAGGATGCGTTAAATATGACGTTCTATTAGATTAGATTCTCTATTCAATCTGGCCGAGCAACGCAACTTGCGCGACTGAAATAGAAACGAACAGAGCAACTAAAAAGTTGTGTAGCAATGCGAGTGCGACTAGTCGCGTTGCATTGCATAGCATTCAGTTAGGACATTCCAATAGAAAACAAAGTGATGGAATTCTTTTTGACGTACAAATACAGTCGCATCGCGTTCAGTTAGGACACGGTGTTAGAGAAGACAAGATGACTCACTGTCTTTGTGAAGCTGGTACCAGCAATAGAGGCCACAGCAGCCCCATAATAGATGGACTCCCTAAAGATACTGGCTATGGAGTTGATGAAGCTGGACTTCCCTGCTCCCACTGGACCATAGACCAGGATACGGAGATACTCAACATCTGGACTGCCGACCTGAAGTTTCCTCAACTTGTGTCTCATGTTCTCATGCCCACTGTGTATTTAGATGGAGAGAAAACACACTTTATTTAGAGATTTACTTTTACTCTACTTATATGCTTCATGGGGCTAGTAGCTGTAGTCATACTGCCCTGTCCGTGCAACTGATACTTGATAGTTGAAGCCCTGTCAGATGCGTTCTACATACCGCCGCTAAGGTATTGTCTAACCGAACGTAGTCAGGACTAAGCCCCTGCCCGCCTTGCTGTAGAGGTACTCGACGGTTTAGCCAAGCAGCACACTGTTTTGAGCGATGTCTCAACCAATCCAACAAACCTAACCAGCGATCAGGGTCGCGTTGGTATTCGATCGTCCGATTGGCTGAAGTGTACGTTCACATTAAATTGATGGACAAGCCGTTTGATCCATGTTAGATTCAAGGATTTATTGCCGCTCCGATGTCAAAATAACTCAGATCTATCGTTGATCATCAGATGTTCGTGCGGCTTAGCGACTATAGTCTGTACGGCAGTGAGAGTCAGACGAGAATATACGTTATATCTAGCAGATTTACTTTTACTCTTCATATATGCTTCATGGGGCTACCAGAGGACTATCACGACTCCACTGAAGTCATACTGCCGCTATTTGTACCTTGAAGTACTTGACTGTACCCTCACTCACTCTACCTATATTTCTGAGAGTGTAGGCAGCCATGTGAGTTCGGGTTATGGCTTTGGGATTTACAGTAACTTAATTAATTTATGAGCTTATGTAAAACAACAGGGTTTTAAACAATAGGCTAAATGCAATATTGAGTAAAGGCACTAGGTGGTGCTAGCTCGGCTAGTCTGAAAGAATTTCAAAATCCAAACTTCCCTCATAAGGGTAGAGTAGCAATGAGCTAGAGCCCTCAATCACACTATGACGGTCTTAGGTCTTTTTTTCCTCATTGGCACCTTCAAGGCATTGCTGCCTTCAAGGTGTCCTAACTATAATAGTGATAGGGTTAAGGTAGGGCCTTGCATGCAGTGCTGCCTGAATGGTACCATTGAGGGGCCAAAAATACTATGGAGCCACTAACCTCCAGTCCAAGGACCTCCAGGGGGCGCCAGACCCAGGTGAGGTTTTGGCCTTGCGCTCCAGGTACATGTCCTCACATTGCTGGATGATGCTGTCCATGGCACTTAGCATTTTGGACTTCTCCGAACTACTGGCCGTCTTAACAAATGTGGAAAAATTTGGTATGCAATATTCCGCAGAGTGGATCCTTTGTTTAGAGACAAAATAATAAAAATAAATATATACTTAAAATAAAGTTTTGTAAAGTAATAAAGTAATATTCCAACTTTGACTTAAACAATGTGCTTAAGCCAAGCTCCAGTCAAATTATTATCCAAAACCTTGTTATTACCAATTTATTTATTATTAAACTACTGACTTACATAGATTTTTCATTAATTATTATTCAATTATTTATAATCAGTAATATGAGCTCTTATGAGTTGTTACCATTCTTTACCCAACATATTACCTCGTTTAACCTTTATTAGCCTACTGATCTGTGCAGTAAAGTGTTAGAGAATTTTGTACAATTCTCCTAATTATTAGAGCTAATTTGAGATTAACACAAAAGTTTTCTTTTTAGGATATAGTAGATCGAATGACAGGAAATCAGTGGGAGAGAAAGACAGGTAAGGATTGGGAAACATACTGGCCCGCTGATACACATGCCCCCAACACAACGTTTCAATTATTTAAAACTCAATTTATTCCTAGACCTCTGCTAAACTCTCCTTCTGTTCATGGGCATAACAGGGATTTGGGACAGGTGAAAGTTACAGTTAGGTGAAGGATAGCAAATGCAAACTCACCTCTTCATTGGCTTATCCCCTAAAATCATAAACATAAAGATGTCAGTCAGAGGCAAATTCCATACACTCATCCATCCTCAGGGCTCTCATCCATCTATCTATCTATCTATCTATCTATCTATCTATCTATCTATCTATCTATCCACCCCATCCATCCATCCATTTCTCTCTCTCTCTCTCTCTCTCTCTCTCTCTCTCTCTCTCTCTCTCTCTGTCTCTCTCTCTCTCTCTTTTTATATCTATCAATCTGTATGTCAAAGCAACTTGAGGAGCATCTCAAACCCTTTATGTCTTGCTAATGGCCTGAATACGTGCAGTGGCAAGATTGCTGTCATTTGGACAAAAATAGATACTAACTAAATATGTCATTACTGTAAATGCTGTATATCTGCAGCCCCTTTCCTCACATACGGCCGGTGCTAATGACACTGGCATGAAGAAAACAAAACAAAACAAAACTAACTAACAAACAAAAAATAACCCCTGTGCTCAGCCCATCATGTTTTGGTGTCAAATCTACCTTTCCATGCTTCAGCACAATGATGTTTAAAGGTCACAGATCTTGCAACAACATGCAACGCACTTACTGTAAACAGTCAACAAACACTGTGCTGCCTATAAAGTGTCAGTTACTGAGAATGTATTGATATTTCAATTACTCTCCTATTCTCTGAAAGGTGCACGGTTGTAGCCTACCTGTATTTGGCCTTCCGGGGAGCGAGTGTCGTGCTTTACGATGAGGAGAAGATCCGTGTTCTGCCACCTCCTCCACCACCACCCTGGAGTCCCTCTAGTACAGTATAAACAGAGATCATCGTAGTCACATCAAAAAAGCCCTCAACTGTCAAGATACTACTTACAGCTTATTATTACTGTATTACCTCCGCCAAGGAGGTTATGTTTTCGGTCGCGTTCATTTGTCTGTCTGTCTGTCTGTCTGTCTGTTAGCAGGATAACTCCAGAAGTGCAGCACGGATTTGGATGAAATTGCCGGACAATGTGTATATTGGGACAAGCAAGAACTGAATTGATTTTGGAATTTATATTTTGTCTGTGACCACATCGCCCTTTGAGCGCTTTTCTAGTTTAGAGTATTATTCACGTTCAAAGCACTTAATGAGGAACTTTCAAATCTCAGGTATTTATAAAAACAGAACCATTGTTGTACTTGGAAGAAATATGGAGCTTGAAACATTTTTTGGAATTTTATAATAAGAAAATAATCAAAATAGAAATAAACACCAAAAATGAATCTCTCTGCAGATATTCTAATTCTGTACGCATCTCATCATTTCCTTAAATACCCAGCTATTTGTTATTTTATTTATAAGGCAAGGCAAGGTTTATTTATATAGCGCATTTCATACACAAAGGCAATTCAATGTGCTGTACAAACATAAAAGCAGTAATTGGTAAAAAGTGTTATAAGCTCCACAGTAAGGTTTCAACACATCTCTGTAAAATTGCAAAATCTGTCTGCAACATTTATTTTCATCTTCTTTTACTAAAAAAAAAAGAAAAGAAAGAAAGAAAATGGTACCTGTGCCTCTGGAAAATGTACTTTGTCCTTCTCCCACACTTGCTCTGAAGTTTGGTCCTGAACATTAAACAAAGTACTTTGTTTACACATGGTTACAGTATAAAATATTTTCTGTACCTTGAGCAAAAGACGTTTGTATTTTGGACTTAATCCAAAGCGTATTTCAGACATTTCGTTTTGTCAACCCCTCTGTAACTCTAACTAACTTCACCCTGCCCCAACATGCAGGCAACAGCAGTTGTCATTTGCATCGTTATACTGTTCCCTGTGGCCCAAAACAAACTGTGCACTGCCCCAACATGTAGGCAACTTGAGATTCTAAACTTAGTTTGTAGGTCACACAAAAAAAGAAAAATAATAAAAAAATATTGCATTGGTACATGCCTCCACTCCAGGCCCAATAACCAAAGACAGTCTTACAATAGCATTTGCCATATAAGTCTTAAATGTCTATCAAACGGTTGAGCTGACCTATTAAGGGCCAAACAGCAAACATCTTTGGTTGACACTTACCTGAGTGCCAGTCAGGCACCAGGCGACTGGTCTCTTTGTGTTTGCATCTGCTGAAATGTCCAGTAATTTTTCTACAATCATAAAGAGAAACAGACCGTGTCAGTGTCTCTCTCCAAGGAGCCCAATGCATAATAAATCAATCACATTTCAAGTTCTTGGACATCATTTAGACAATCAATGCATTAATTCCTCCAGAATAAATCGCAAAACTGTGTCTTCAGTACTTTGTTACAGTACTTCAGACCCTTATCATGAAGTGTGATTTGTTGTATGGTCATACTTATGTCTGGCTTCGGGGCAATCGGAGGGGGTCTCTTATGGTGACCAGAAGCAGGGGGAGGGTCTTTGTGACCGCCATTAGAGGGACGGGAGGACTGCCCAATGGGTGGTGGAGGACGTGGTGGGCGGGACATGTGTAGACCAATAGGAAAGACTCCTCAGAATCCAGAATAGAGAAAAATTCTTCATATTTTTAAGTCCCCCTAAGGAACATGAACATTAATTCAAAGTCATACCAAAATATAGAAACAAAGAAGACATATCGATAAAGAAGACATGTCAATAAGGTTGTAAAGTTGTCTTTTGTTGAAAAACTAACACATGCATTTCTTAGGCCAATCTCCAGGCTTTATTACTGGTTCCTACACATTTTCCATTGAAAATCTCCATATGTTTTCCATACTCAGACTGAACTAAAGCCAACAGTCAGAAGTATGATAGCATTGGGCCTGTTGATTGTTTGGCCAACATTTCCACGCCTCTGCCTGCTTATTTGCAGCCCCCTTACTGTAACAAGCGCAGCAGTAGCCATGCAGTGGCATAAGACTCTTCACTCATGGACCGACTTAACGTTGATCAACCTACAGACATGGGCATCATAATAGTGTGTGAGTGTAACGGAGGCCAGCTATCTCAGCGGTAGTACGTGTAAATCCTCATCACCCAATTCCATGGGCGCTTCTAACAGCTGGGTTAGAAGCTCAGACTTTTAGCTCAGTTGGTTAGAGCGCTCCACTCCCACGCCGGGAGTTTGTAGCTTGCGGGGTGGCGGGTTCGAGACCTGTGTGCGGTGCGGACCGCCACCGGCTACACGAACACTGGGCCTCTAGCCTGAGCAAGGTGGCCACTCACCACCCCTTCTATACTGGCAGGGCTGGTTCTAGGCATAGGCGAAAGCGTCAATCACCCCTAGGGCACCAAATATCAAGGGGGCATCGCAACACATTGATTACCTTTTTTTCTTTATTTATTTTCCGAAAAGACGCCTGGGGCAAAACTCGAATCTGGCCAAGGGCAGCAGAAAGGCACCAGCCCTGCCTACTGGGGTTGAGTAATCATGCACCATACATGAGTCATGCTGCTCTATTGCTGCAAATTCCACCCACAATTCCACCCCCTACACTGGCCTAACTCTTTTTTTTATCTTCCACTATCTCCTACAATCAGCCCTGCTTGTGTGTCAAATCTGCTGTCCACCCCATCCTTACCTCCCTCTCATTGAACTTGGATAATGCTATCCTTACTATTGACTCTATCCCCTGAAGTCTCACAGCTTTACGCTGCCAAACCACAACTACACACAACAAACTATGCTTTGCCTACCATGATATTGTCAAACGAAACAATATTCCCTTCTCGCTTGGTCAACACCATGGACAATATACTAGTTTTTCCTTGCCCCGTTAACCATAGGTGCTCATCATGTCCATAAAGCACTACAAGGCAATTGTATTGTGTTGTATTTGGTGAGCTACAAATTACATTTATTTGAATTATTATAGACTTGTAAGATATTAATGTCATAGTTAAAAGAAAGACAGATGGATATTACAGATACATTCAATCAAAAGATACAACTCTCATTGAAAATCTGCAGTTATTGATGCGGTAATGCGCTGTGTTACACAAGGTGATCATCTAAAGAATCCTGGTGAAATGTATGTGTATGTGTGTATGTGTGTGTGTGTGTGTGTGTGTCACAGTTGAACTGATCTAAATATCTCTCACTCACCTGAGGATCTGGAAGACGCTTTGCCATGATGTGCCTGTGTGTCGCCTTCTTTCTCTCTCTTTCAGTTTCCCACTCTTTTTCTCGTTCTTCTCTCTCTCTCTTTCTCTCTCTCTCTCTCTATTTCTTCTCTATCATTTTGTCTGATGGCCTCTCTTTCCTGTAATCTTACTCTCCCTATTGTCCTTATTGCTCTGGGAGTTGTCCTAGACAAGATCAGCAGCCCATCATAGATGAGATGTAGTCCATAAAAGCAATCATCTTATCAAACTTCTGACCTTTAACATCATAAAGAAACCAGAGCTAGCAGGAGAGCTGCTCACACACACACACACACACACACACACACACACACACACACACACACACACACACACACACACACACACACACACACACACACGCACACACACACACACACACACACACACACACACACACACACACACACACACACACACACACAGAGAGACACACACACACACACACACACACACACACCTATTGTCTATCCACCTTATTCTGTCTGCCCTTCCCATTTTACAGTACTAGCCTGTTTCTATCTCTGTCTATATTGCACAAAATTTGGTCATTGTGGTGGCTATTAATTCACTCCGGTTAATTCCTTTAAGATAACATTTTTAAAAAGAAGACCTGTGGGATCAGCTAATCAAAATTGAAATGATCCATAGAACCCATCTTTGGTCATGCAATACTACAGCTAAACACCAGAGGTCAGGAGAGAGTCACAGTCTCTAAATTCAATATAAACTAATAGGCATGCAATTCTGGGGCAAAACACTAGAGGGCAGACGAGAGACACAGCATTTGCACTCTCACTTGCTGTTTCTGAAATTATATACTGATGTGCTGCATACCATGGCATACTGCATGCCCAGCACACACTACTTCTCTCTCTTTCTATGTGTAGTTTAGTAATTTTCCCTTTTGTTTGAAGTGAATGTCATAGATCTTATCCCTAGATCCCCTCATATTGGCATGGGATTTAACCTTTGACCCTGTTGATTGTATTTGTCAGATTTATTTCAATAAATATTCAATACATTCAGCATATATTGAATTATAAAATGATGAATGAATAGTCATTTGGATTCAATATAATGCTTTATTTCCAATACATATACATCATATATTGAATTATAAATGATGATTGAATAGTCAAATTTAATTCATTGTAGTGCTTTAATTTCTTTACATGCTCAGTACATAAAGCATATATTGAATGAACGGTCACATTTGATTTGTAGGAGAACTTTATTTGGACCACCACCCAGTGAAGACAATCTACTGTATATAGTCTTCTAAGTTCTATGAGTAATAGATGATCAGTAATTACATTGAACCAAAGTAACTGCTGAACTCTGAGCTGTTAACTATTAAGTGCTCATGGGTAAATGAGTAAAATAAAAGCAAATAATGCAATAATATTCTTATGAGTAATAAATGACCAGTTGGGAAATTAAATTTAAAAGTAACTACTGAGTGCTAAGCAGTTAAACATTGTGCTGGCAAAAATAACTGATTAATCAAAAAAAAAAATGTAACTCAGATTTGAAAAAAATAATTCATATTAATCCTGATGGATATGGTTCCACTTTCTTGGCATGTATTATGCAAAAATTCAGAAAATGGCTCGGCTATTAAGTCAGACTAGACAAAGACTATGGCCTAGCTCCTGAATGTTCAACATCAGCAGAGCGTTGATGTTTGGGGAATCTGTGGGGGTAGGGGAGAGGTGTGAGTTGCCCCATTTGAGAAAAACATTCTTACTGGAGGAAATGAGTTGCGATTAAAAGTGATTAATCACAAAATAATCATTGCAAAATTTTGTGATTAATGAGATTTTTTTTTCAATCGTTTGACCACACTAGTTGAATAAGTCATGAATAAAACTATTACAGATAAAGATCACTGAAAATAAAGTCATCATTACAGATAACCAAAGAAAAGTTCTGATCAGTAAACCTTAATGAGTAAATGAAAGGTAAATAATATAAAATATTATAAGTTAAAAGATTAATAATATGCTGACACCAGAAAGTCACCAACAGAATCAACAGAATTTCCAAAACACAACACTGCAAACATGATATAATATTAGCCTATATGACTAGACCTTAAGCCAAAGTCTCCAATCTTTTTCCACCCGAGGCTCACTAGTTTGCCTAGTTTGTCTATGCCCAGAACCTAGCCTGCTGCCAATGGAGTTTTTGAATTAGGGGAGTCGTAGTTGGGGGGTGGGGGGTGGTGGTTGGGGTTCTGAGTTACAAAGTGGAGAGAGGACCCTTGAGGAGTCTGAGATTTTCTTCCAGGATGTGAGGGCAGCCCATTCTGCCTTTGTTGTTGTTTTTTTAAGTTATTTTTTTTCTAACTTTATTTCTACTATTGCTAATGTTTTGTCTCTTTTTTATTTTATATAAATTGATTTTGTATTATTCACTGTTCCTGCTTTTATCTCAGCAAAGTTGATTGAACTGCTTCTATAAAATGTGCTATATAAATAAACTTGCCTCAAACTGCCAAATACTGGAAGGGTGAGCTGCTAGGTACGGGCTACTAGAGTACTGTGGGATGGGTTCTAACTGGTGGAGACCTCTGCATTAGACCTTTACATAGAATACACTAGTATTATAACTTATCCAATATCCCCACTATATCATGTATGACTGCTTGGGTTTTGCTTTTATCTAGATTTAGAATCAAACACGAGAACCTGCAAACTAAAAGTAAAACGTTTGTGTGTGTGTGTGTGTGTGTGTGTGTGTGTGTGTGTGTGTGTGTGTATGTGTGTGTATGTGTGTGTGTGTGTGTGTGTGTGTGTGAGACAAACTCTCCTGAGTGGCACTGCAATTATGACATTTTAGGGGTCATGGTCTATTCTACATCAGGGTCACGGAGCCATTCTTCCCAATCCAAAAGCCTGCACAAAGCTCCTCGTTACTCAGATCCATGTATCTAATTGTGTGCCAGTACTCTCTCTTCTGTAGGGTATTATCAATGCTGTAGAAGGTCATTGTACCTGCATAACTGTCTAAATACACTCCTACTCTCCTGGTGCCTGGAGGAGGGTCAGATATCCTCTCGTAACTATCCTTGTGATATTCATGATATTTTTCAGCCTTACAGGACTCCAGACCCCACGACATCCAGTTGCCACCCACCCAAGCAGAAGACCCATCTCTGTACATTCTTTTATAGGCCACTCCTACAGTTACATACTGATTCCCACCAAATTCACACTCCCAGTAGCTTTTACCACGTGGCAGAGTCTCCGCACAAAGCACAGAGTTTGCCGTATCAAATCTCTTTGCATTATAAGGATACCACTGGTTCTGATAGGCATAGCTGGCCGTCTTCTTATCCGCAGACAGAGCGATGTGTTTAAATGCGGTGTCCTCGTCCATCGTGAGCTCAATAGTAGCTGCAAAAACAAATAACAGCACAGCAGGCCCACATCACAATGGGGCTGTATATAAACACGTCACAGGCTAAACTTGCATCACAATAGGACAGGATAAACAAGTGCCACAATTGGTAGCCTGGCCTTCAACTCGACTGATGACTGTTGACATTTTGGAACAACAATACAATTTGCTCAGTAACAGATCAAAAGCTAGTTTCTATCTATTTTGACCACGTAGTGTCAATGAGTATTCAAGATCATGGATGTTAATGACGTGCCGATTTTGTAACGAACGCGTTCCTATCCTCTTGAGCTACAAGCTGCAGAACTACAAACAAGTTCTGAGACACCGCCACATGATGTTTGCTGATTGGCTAAACCGTTAGCAAACCAAACAATGTTGGTTGGGCTATGTACTATGTACTAGACCGAAATGTTTGGGCGTAAGTACGTAGGATGGTGGCGCCAGGCTACCACTTTGGCAGACCTGTGGATGAACCAAAAAAG
This sequence comes from Sardinella longiceps, assembly GCA_027497455.2. NCBI lineage: Eukaryota > Metazoa > Chordata > Actinopteri > Clupeiformes > Clupeidae > Sardinella > Sardinella longiceps. The sequence goes on along the minus strand of JAODXP020006742.1, from coordinate 14,683 downwards.
ATAACAAGATGACAGGCCTACCAATTAGACTACCTGCCGATGCTCAAAGCTATGGCCATGATTTCAGATGTATTAAAATAATCTAATCCAGTGTAATTAAATTAGGTGACAGTAATTATTTGATCAAAAAATCTGTATAGTGATATGAGCGAAACTTACACAGCTGTATGGCAGATGTAAGATGGGGATTCTTCAGGGTGATGTTACGATACATGCGGACTGAAGCTCCTGGGTACTTGTCATCTTTAATGAAACTGATCACGCTGCGGTTGGAGGGGGCATGCTTGAAAATATCAAGGGAGTCTTGGAGGGCTTTCATAGCGCGTTCATTTTTATACCAGGGATTTTCTACTCTTGGGTTCTGTGGTGGTACACTGTCACCTGATATTTTATCCAGATACGGTTCCTCATACTGCAGAGAAGTGAAGCAGAACACAAAGGAAAGACTGACATTTGGAGTCCTCAGGAACGATTGAAGATCAGGGTTTTCACATTTAATCTGAAACTGTGATATTTCTTTAATGTACTGTGTAATTGTGTTGATCTCCAGCTCCTTGTCGTCCAGCCACATCTTCATGTCTCTCCCACTCAAACCAGATGCATCCTTGGACTGAAGGAGGTATCTTAAGTCACTCTCCTTCTTGGAGCCTTCTCTGACAGCTGGGATGAGCTCTGCCATCTTGTTTTTAAAGTCTCTGGTGGAGTAACTCAAACACGTTTGAAACTTCTCCAGTTTGGTGACAATGTCTTCCGCCTGGACGGCTTTGCTCTTCTCCAACAGGTAGTTGGTTCTCAACATAGCCTCATGGAAATCATCCATTGTGATCCCCAAGTCAGACACCAATGACTCTGGTATTGGTTTCACCTGTATAAAACCAGTTTTAAGAAGCTTGCTCAGGGGATACAACCAGACCTTTACAGGCACAGAATTCTCTCCATTCTTCCCTAGCAGACTGGGGAGATCACGGTACGCCTTCACAGCCTGTTCATAGGTAAAAATGGGCTCTTTCAGTCTGAAATCACCAAAAAATTTGCATTTGAATCTTTTTGCCTTCTCTTTGTCTGCAAAATTCATATTTAGGTTTCCCTCCCCACTAATTTGAATTGATGGTATCTTCTTGATCATCACATTTAAGTTCCCTTGAACTTCCTGCTTGTTTGAGACATCACTGGCTGTTTCTTCGAACTCCAAGAGAGCATCTGCCCCATAGGTCACCTCAACTACAACATGGGTAGCTGTCGTGGTTTTCAAAATTTCAGCATCCAGGATTTTAAGCTCAGCTATATTGAGCTCTTCGTGCCTGGTGGTCGCAGAGTACTGCAATGTGACTCTGCACTGGCGGGAGGAGGACGTGTTGTCATCGAGGTATTTTGCAGATCCTCCCACGTCCACCAAACCACAGAAGAAACTGGCTTTCACTGAAGCGCTCACATCCAGCAAATTAGTCTTATTACTGAGGGTGTCAGATGCCTCCACACGGACATCAGTTTTGGGCCGGGGGTCAACTTGTTTGTGATTATTCATATCTTCGGTTGCCCATATATTAATGCCTGAAATGAGAGGTAGTGGTAGAATTACTAATTAACTAACTAACTAACTAACTCATTGACGGCCAATGACGTCTTTAGAGGTCAACTGAAATACAACCGTTCACTGCCAATGACGTCTTGATACATCAACTGCATTTTTAATGGGGCGGGCTGCAGGAAGACCTAGGGAACCGTCTGTAAATATGAGAATTCTCCGTCGAAATTTCAGTTCCAAATTGATCCTGTAGGTCTCAGTGTGTCACTGACATAAAATAAATATGGCTAAATATGCCGCAAAATGTAGACGTAAATCGGAGAAGTTTAGGCAGTTCACTCCCGATCAGAGTATGTGTCACTGCCATAGTAGTTTGAGTAGTGTTCCGATCGTGGGAGATGGAGGCTCTGAAACTACGCAAAACAACCTATTTCTCTGGCAGAATATATATCAAATCTTTCTTTGCTATCTCCTCATTTTAATTCCAATGCGCACCTGCATAGTCTTCAGTCTGATATGACATGTTTCGCATATCCAGCCCGCTCTCTTTCTGTTTAAAATTGCACAAAACTCGTTATTATTATTATACCTCCGCCAAAGGAGGTTATGTTTTCACCTGCGTCTTGTCTCTCTGTGTGTGTGTCAGACACAGAGGACTGGAGTCTGCTTTGTGGGAGATGCCACTGGCTCCCCTGAAACCAAAGTGAAATAAAAGTGCTTCATGTGTTGTTTTTTTTGGGGATATTAATAGTTAGTTACTAATTTGTAAATGTATTTATGTCGTGACTTTACTTGGGGTGTCACATAACTGTTAACTAAGGCATATTAATAGCTAGCTACTGATTTGTGGATGTCTAACTATAACATCACTTTTAGGGGGTAGATAACAGTTGTTTACAGGTGATGCCTATCCTATGTACGGTATGTGGACCCAGGACGACTGTGAATAAATGGGCGAGGTGTGTGGAGGAGCGGTGGCTGATCCTGGGCCGATTGCATCTCCCTGCACATTAGCACAGTGACCGAATCCATAATCCTTGGCCTACTACACACTGCTCTGTCGCCCTCAAAGTTTTGGTTAACTAATTCATTAAATAACGTAAAATACTCAAAAACAAATTCCTCAATAATAAATCATAGTTAATTAACATCTTTGACTCACACATTATTTAATGTTTGATATACCAGCATTATCTAACCATTAATTTCATAGTAAATTATAGGACCCATTTGAGTCAAACATGAATGCATAACATACTTTATAATGGCTCATATACACACTTACTGTTAACTTATCATTATTAACACAGCCATTAAAGCATTAATTAATGTTTATTTATGTACCCTTATTGTGAAGTGTTACCAAACATGTTAATACCCTGTACTGTATAGTATGTCTTCCAAGTACCTGGTACGATTGCGTCCTCCCGGGCATCGTAGAGCGTGCCTAGATCCAGACGTCTGCCCAGGGCACTGATCTCCAATGTGTCTAATGACCAAAAAACAAGTGAATCATTAGAAGTATTTACATTACTAGTATGTGTATGACTCCTCCTACTACCACAAACCTACTAATAATAAGACTAATAATGTTTTTGCTGGATAGTGCTATCAAACAATGGAAAAAATAATCTGATTAAGCACAATCTTTTCTTCTTCCCATGATTAATCACCGATAATCGCAACTCATTTCGTCTAGTATGAATTTGGAAGCTAGGATAGATTAGTCTAGGATAAGTTATTCCACTTCGATGGTAACACTTTACTTGACGGGTGAGTACATAACACATTCATAGCAGGTTTCATAAAATACTCACAAAGCATTCATGACTGTTTCATAAGACATGACTCCACCTTCATACGCAACCCTTCATAAATGTGAAAGTTAGAATGCCAATAACCTATCAAAATAAAAGTCCAGTGGTCTCAAAGCAGCACTGCCATTTATGTTTGTCACCCGATCAGTTCACATCTAAAGTGACATTTGAAGTAGACTTCCTAAGATATCAATGAAATATTCAGGTGTGACATGATTGGGTGACAAACATAAATCGCAGTGCTGCTTTGAGACCACTGGACTTTTATTTTGATAGGTTATCAACATTCTATCTTCCACATTTATGAAGAATTGGGTATGAAGGAGTCATGTCTTATGAAACAGTCATGAATGCTATGTGAGCATTTTATGAAAGCTGCTATGAATGTGTTATGTACTCACCCATCAAGTAAAGTGTTACCGTCTAGTTTGACTTGATAGCCAAGCCATTTTCTAGCTGAAATTGAAAATAATGCACATCTTGAAATTAAAATCATATAAACCAGTTATTTATATTTTTTTTATGTTTTTTTATCAATAAGTTGACTTTTTTGACTAATCATCTGAGCTTTTGATTAATCACTTGAGTTAATTTTGCCTTCACTATATATACAGAAGAGATATTGGAGGCAACAGAATGAACAACATTGGCAATACAAACAGTGACAGTAATGCAGCCCAGAGCTATTGACTGTGAAATCAGCTCACCTTTCCTAGTGGCCATTGTATCAGGTCTTTAGAGGTTCCTGGGATTAGTTGTGTGATCGGAGCTTTTTTTTTTTTTGTCTAAGTACACTCTGCTGAGAAAAATGGAAAATAACACAAATAAAAAACACACAACTTCAACACAGCAATTAAGAAAAATGAATAGAGGTTATCAAATGGAGCACACTGGGGTATTATATGTAATATCTTAAATATAATGTGAAAAAGCTAAATTGGAAAATGCACATACAAGGGAAATGTATGATTGATCATTTTAATTTCATATTATTAACATTAAAACAATGGCCTAAAAACAAAGGACAGACATTGTAAAACCCTTCTTTACATTTGTTGACTCCTACAAATGTCACAAATAGATTATACCATTGCCATTTTGTGTGAGCATTTATCCAGTCTGGCATTGAGCCTCAGTTCAGCCTATTGCCACCCCCGAAGAATTAAGCATTTCGCTTGCTTAAAAAAAAAAACTGCACATTTTTCATCAAATGTTACAGTAATTAGAAGTTTGCCATTAGTTTTGCCAAATCAGTAACAAATGGCCATTGATATGCTCAAACAATTTGCCGGTAATGGCAAACTTGTAATGAACATTTGGTGACTATTTTACAATTTGCAGCACATTTGCCACTAGTTCATACTGTATTTTCACATGCACATTAGTTTGCAGCAAACACATTTATTATTTTTTTTATTTCGTAAGTAACAGGAAAAAAGAAACACCAATGTACAAGGGAAAAGTTTATAAACAAAATATTTTCATAAATACTGTGATGTTTCGGACCAATAGCCCTTCCCATACTGATCATGTCTACAGGATACCACCTTTAACAACAGCAGGACAGTTCTTTTGATTATACAAACCTGAGATGCAGTCGTTTTTGGATTTTCTTTTGATGATACTAACCTTAGATGCAGGCAGTTGTTTTCGGATGTTCTGAGTGTTGAGTTGAACTCGGTGGTAGATTGCAGATCAACAGAGGATGCAGCAGATCAGTTAGAGGGTTGAGGATGGAAGTGGACTCAGTAGAGAAGCACGTGGGTCACCTTCATCTGAAGAAAGTGTGGAGAGCTGCTCAACCTGCTGCCTTAAATACTCTACCGACAAGCACACACCCAAAACCACAGCTGGGCTAGGAGAATGTCAGCTGTTTGCTCATGAAAATCAGATGAATCATGCTGCATCTTCCAAAAATGGTCAGATGGCCTCTCTCTGACAGACAGACAGACACACACACACACACACACACACACACACACACACACACACACACACACACACACACACACACACACACACACACACAAAACCAGCACAGAAGCACAATCATACTTGAAGCTCATTTTCATAAACTGCACCTTTCCAAGAAGGCCTTCGCTGATTTTCATAGACAGCATATTTAAAAAAAAAAAGGCGTTCATTTCTACTTGTTTTGTCATGGATAAATGGATGAGCAAATAGCATCTGGTCTCTCTCTCTCTCTCTCTCTCTCTCTCTCTCTCTCTCATATTCAGCTGATTTTCATAGACAGTAGATTTCCAAGAAACTCTTCATTCTACTTAATCTTTTTTCGTGGATAAATAGATGAACAAATAGCACTCCCTCCCTCTCTCTCTCACTCTTACACACACACACACACACACAGACACATTTTCATAGACAGAAGATTTCTGCCGTACCACAATGGCCAGACATTTAGAGCTGATTTTCATAGACTGAAGAAGGCCTTCGTTGGTGTTGAGGTGAGCTCATGTTTTACAGTTAATGTTTAATCACGGTTGGCCTAACAGAAATTTGTCTGAGCGTCTATGTCAGGACTGTTAGAAATTATTTCTACCACAACACCCCTATTGCAACTCCGCAGCAGACTATGACTAGACCCGACTTTGAAATGGAATGAGAGCAATGACAAATTTTATATTGATATGATAATCAGAGAATGTGTCGAAATGAGGAAGATTCAGAGCATTAAACAGCCACACTACTACACTGAAAACCCAGACTTGATTCTGTCAATTGACAGCATACCTGTTGAGCAAGTTAAAAAGTAACATTTTTGAGAGTTACACTCAACAACCTGCACTCTTGGGCAGATCAAATTGATAATTGTTTCAAGGATGGGTAAAGGTATTACCATTGTAAAACAAAATGTAGGGCTTATTATGGCTGATTGTCAGATCTGTTGTGCTATCACACTTGGAGTATTGTACAGTTATGGTCAGGGGCGCTGCTAGAAATTTTAGGGCCCCCCTATCTGTGCTTGGCCCTTAGAATCATCCTAACTTTTCCCCCGCTAGCGGCGCCCCTGGTTATGGTCTAGTGGTGCTAATATTATACAGAATTTAGCGCACACTCAAATCTTCTTTTTCTTTAGTTTATTTTCACCAACGTTTCGGCCGTGGCCTTTGTCAAGGTTTCACGGCCGAAACAGTGGTGTTTAAACTAAAGAAAAAGAGGACTCGAGTGTGCGCTAAATTCTGTATAAAGTTAACCTCACCTGGCAGCACCTCCAAGAGTGTGCACTCTTACATTATTGACTTGTGCTGCTAATAAACACCTCTTGAAATTACAGGTAGCCCAAAACAGGGATGCCAGATTAGCATTAAGTTGCTCCTTTTACACTAATGTTCCTGGGATGCACAAAAAGCTGTAGAACTGTAGAACTGTACTGTACTGATTGTAGAAGCTAGGTGTGAATATCATAATGATATGTTTTAAATACTCCTGGTCCACGCACAAATGACATGTTTACTAATCTGAAGAGTTCAGATGCAATAACCTCTTAACTCCACTTGACCACTTTTTGAGAAAAAGGCCATTTTTTTATCAGGCTGTTTAAGAGTGTTTTGATTGTAAACAGATATTTTAGACACGTGCAGGGAGCAGTGTTTTATTGTTATCTTTTTCACAAAAACATTTCATTTACATATTCTAGATTTATACGGGAATCACACAATATCATTAACTCAGCTTTCACAAGATAATGGTGTTTAGGGGGTTTTGCATCTGAACTCTTCAACTGTTCTCTATTGGGGTTCTCATACAGTTGGAATAATCTAGCCATAAACTTCAGACAAACAGAGAACAACATGCTGTATAAAAGGTTATATAAAATCTATTTTCTAAACATGTGATTAACTGTGGTTAACTGTTAATCTTGTTCTATATCTTGTAATGTTTGTATTTATAAAGTAGTCGAAAGAAGCTAATTGTGCCTATATCCTGAACACTATTTAATTTAAAAAGATAATGGTGTTTAAAAAAATTTCAACTGATTTGAGGCTGCACAGAATTTCCATCACACACTGTTGGAATAGTCTACATATATTTTTGCACCTGTGCAAAAACATCTTCACATCTATGACACACACACACACACACACGCACACACGTAGCACACACACACACACAACCAGCACATGAGCTCCACAATACCACAATGATCACACATTTATTTGATTTTCATAGACTGAATATTTCCAAGAAGGCCTACATTCCACATAATATTTTGTCATGGATAAATGAATGAGCAAATAGTACTTTATCACACGATGGCCAGACATTTAGAGCTGATTTTCATAGCCTGAAGAAGGCCTTTACTGGTGTTGAGGGAGCTCATGTTTCATGTTTTGTCACGGTTGGCCAAACAGAAATTTGCGTGTCTACATCATCAGGAATGTGAGCAGTTATTTCAACGACACCCCTATCGTAACTCACCAGCAGACTTAAGACCAGAACAATGGATACATTTTATAAGTATAGTAATCACAGAAACATTATTATTTGTACACAAAACTTACAGTAGGCAATAATGAAGATCTTTTTTTTTTTTTATCCCTGGAGGACACGCTCTCTCTCTCTCTCTCTTTCTATACACACACACACACACACACACACACACACACACACACACACACACACACACACACACACACACACACACCACACCACACACAGGTGCATCACAGTGACACCATGTTCAGCTGATTTACATACTGTAGGTCAAAATGCATTCATTTGCTTGTAGTACGTTGTATGTGTAGATGAGGATAATTTGACAGTTAAAAGACACAGACACACACGCAACACCATCACCACCAAAAATTGTGTCTGTTTATGTCTGTTTGCTATAGTGTTCCAATGTAAGTCTATATGTAAGTCTATTTATGCAGACATTTACAAGGCAGACCAATGATAATGCATTAGGCTGTAGGTTAAGTAATGCATGACATTCTTTTCTGGAATTCAAGTAGTTTGGCCTGAAACTACAGCAAAATAATTTCTGTGACAGTATGTTAGAAAATCTCAGGGGGAAACTTCAATAGGCTATTTCTTTATTCTAATTCCACAACACACCTCATGTTTCTCTTTGTATTCAGACCGCTTCCTTTTCTATCTAAATTTGCTCTTCAACCTTAAAAATGTAATTTACAGAAATGTGTAGGTTGAAAAAACCGTATATGTATGTCTTTGCAAAAGGAAAGTTATTACAGAAAAAAAATATCTATAAATGTCTGGGAGGTCAGCCTATTTTTTCACAATTGTTTTGGAGTTGCGTGAGACTGATATCATACACAATGCAAGCTATACGTACCTCATCGTAAACATGACAAATCAACGATGAACATGATATAAAACACTTAATTGGTAGGCCCTATTATTAAAGGGGAGATAGACTGAACCAAAGTCAAGTATCCATACTTTTTGTGTTTAGTTTATTGCTGCTAATGATATCCATCATACATATATGTGTTACTGTCATATTGATGATCTCCATGAGAAATAAGGAGCAGATGAGGGAATAGCATTGATGTTTTTTAACCATCACTGTCTTGATGTCCGACTGTCATCTCTGAGTTTCTCTGCTGTAGGAGCTGAGGGCTGACATTATCAGACAGTTTGAGGTTTGAATGCAGAGACTGCAGAGTGCTGTGACTCTCTTCTGCCCTCTGGTGTTAAACTCTTGTATTGCATTGAAAAAGAATCCAGAGAGAGAGCAGCCAGCCTCATATAAGGACCAGAGAGGGATTTGGCAATGATGTTATGGAAGTGATGTCATATTTTTATTTATTTATTTTTTATTTTTTATTTTTTTATCAACACAGCCTTAATGTTTTCCCAGATGTCTGGAGCATCTGTCCTATTTCACAGTATACACTCAGTATGATCCACAATACAATGCTTGAATATTACATAAGTCCCAATCTACCTCTGCTATTTTGAGGTAACAGACACCAGAGGGCAGGAGAGAGTCACAGTCTCTCCAATCAACAAACTGACAGCCATGCAATATTGGAACTAAACACCAGATGGCAGGAGAGAGTCACAGTTTCTGCACTCAGCAATCTTACAGACTTGCAATACTGAAGCCAAACACGAGAGGGCAGAAGAGAGTCACAGCACTTGCACTCTCACTTACTGGGCGTTCCCACTGCATCCATCCGTTGACGGATCCCATTGACTTTGAATGGAGCATTCGCGAAATGCATTGTGGGTCCTTCCGTCAAAACAGCTCCGTTGCATCCATCAAAAATTTAAAAAATGTTCAACTTTTTAGCTGGCGACGGATCCGTCAAACCAATTGGGATTGAGAGAATTGACTCCCCCCTCCGTCAGACCCCTCCTCCGTCGTCCGTCAACGGATGGATGTAGTGTGACCGCAGTCTTAGGCTACTGCTTCTGAAATGGCATACTGATATGCTGCATACTATACTGTATGTGCCCCTGGACAGCACACACTATTTCTCTGTCTCTCTCTCTCTCTCTCAGGCTATGGACAGCACACACTATTTCTCTGTCTCTCTCTCTCTCTCTCTAAGGCTATGGACAGCACACACTATTTCTCTGTCTCTCTCTCTCTCTCTCTCAGGCTATGGACAGCACACACTATTTCTCTGTCTCTCTCTCTCTCTCTCTAAGGCTATGGACAGCACACACTATTTCTCTGTCTCTCTCTCTCTCTCTCTCTCAGGCTATGGACAGTGTATGATGCACTGTGTCGGTTGGGCATTCAGGGAAGGAGCCTCTTACGGATCCCTGGCACTGTAAAACATGCACCTGTTACAGCCACCTATTCACTGTGCAATGCTCTGTTGAGCAATGTTAAATAATCCCTACTTATAGCACAAGAGAGTTGACAACTCATATTTACTTGTCCCCTCATTTTGACATGGGATTTAACCTTCAACCTGACTCTGTTGATACTTTGCATTTCCTGCAATGGCCAAGTCATCTAGTCAGAAGATCATGTCGATTGTCTCAGCAGGGTCAGATTTAGTTTCAACACATATTCAGATACAGCAATTAATTATAATTTATAAATGATAATTGAAGAGTCATATGTAAGTCAATAGAGTGTTTTTTTTCCAATACTGAATTATAAAGGATGATCGAAGTCATATTTCATTCAGAAGAGAGCATTATTTGGACCAGACAGTGAGGACAAACTAATAGTCTTCTATAAGTAACACATGACCAGTTGTTACATTAATCAAAAGTAACTGCTAAAAAAAAGTAACTGATGAACTCTGAGTTGTTAACTATTAAGTGCTCATGGGTAAATGAGTAAAATAAAAGCAAATAATGCAATGATATTCTTAACAGAGCAATAAATGACCAGTTAGGAAATCAAATCAAAATTAACTACTGAGTGATAAGCAGATAGATTAGAGTCAAAATTAAAGACAACTAAAATTGAAGAGTAAAAATGACAGATAAAGGAAAGTTCTGCTCAGTAATCCTAAATGAATAAATCACAAGTAAATAATGCACATATAAAATATTATTAATTAAAAATATTAATATGTTGACACTAGAAAGTCACAGATTGTCCAGAACACAACACCGCAAACAAGATATATTGTAATATTAGCCTACATGAATAAGGTCTCCAACCTTTTTTCCCCCCTGAGACTCACTTTGCACTTTGGGGTAACACTTTATTTGAAGGTAGCGTCATAAGAATGACATGACACTGTCATTAACTATGACATGACGCTGTCAAGAATCTGTCATAAACTTTATAAAACTGTCATGTCTTGTGACATACCCTAACCCTAACCATGACAAATACCGGGTGACACTTAATGACAGAAGTCATGACAGGTGTATTAAGTTTATGACAGATTCATGACAACGTCATGTCATAGTTAATGACAGTGTCATGTCAGTCTTGTGACGCTACCTTCAAATAAAGTGTAACCCTTTGGGTATTCAATCTACTCTTATAGGTAAGAGTGGTTCTGCCAGGTGGAGAGCTCTGCTTTAGACCTTTACATAGAGTACATTACACAAAGTATATGTAAGGGATAATGTATTGTCCGCCGGTCATTATAGAGAAATATTTCCCGAGGGGAAGAACCGGAGACCGACGCGCAGCTTCGCAGCTTTTTCCTCAAGGGAAATATTTCTCATAATGACCGGCGGACAATACTTTATCCCGCTTATTATACGGGTCCTTGCGAACACGACGATATAATATTTTACAGACACGTCTTTTTCATTTAATTTGTTAACATTTCGTGGTTTCAGCGGAGAAACAAATAGTTCGCAAAGAGACTTCAACTTGAAACATTCTATAGAACGCAGCTGATGTCCTTTCACTTTCATTGTTGATCTCTATGCGCGGATTGATACGGAGACGTGAATCTCAGGCAAAAAACCTGTTGCCATTGACAGCGGTCATTATAGTTTTCCAGCGGTCATTATACAAAAATAACTGACCTGCGAACGTTGAGGAGCCCCATTGAAAGTGAATGGAGCCTCCCTCAACATTCTAGAGACCCGTATAATAATATCCCTTCATCTGCTCTTGATTATGTAAGAATGCTTGGGTTTTGGTTCTGTCTAGATTTAGAGTAAAAAATAACAACCGGCAAACTTAAGGTGAAAAGTGTGTGTGTGTGTGTGTGTGTGTGTGTATGTGTGTGTCTGTGTGTGAGTGACGAACTCTCCTGATTGGCCCTGCCACTACGACCTTACAGGTGTAATGTGGTCTATTCTAGATCAGGGTCACAGAACCATACTTCCCAATCCAAAATCCTGCAAGAAGTTCCTCCTTACTCAAATTCATGTTTCTAATTGTGTGCCAGTACTCTCTCTTCTGTAAGGTATTATCAATGCTGTAGAAGGTCATTGTACCTGCATAACTGTCTAAATACACTCCTACTCTGCTGGTGCCTGGAGGAGGGTCAGATATCCTCTCGAAACGATCTTTGTGATATTCATGATATTTTTCAGCCTTACACGATTCCAGACTCCAGGACATCCAGTTGCCACCGACCCAAGCACGTTCCCCATGCCTTGGCATTCTTTTGTATGCCACTCCTACACATACATACTGATTCCCACCAAATTCACACTCCCAGTAGCTTTTACCACGAGGCAGAGTCTCCGCACAGAGCACAGAGTTTGCCTTAGCAAATCTCATTTCATTATAAGGATACCGCTGGTCCTGATCGACATAGCGGGCCGTCTTCTTATCCGCAGACAGAGCGATGTGTTTAAATGCGGTGTCCTCGTCCAGTGTGAGCTCAACAGTAGCTGCAAAAACAAATAACAGCACAGCAGACATATGTCACAATAGGACAGTATAATGGGACAGGATAAACATGCGTCACAATGGGACAGTATAAACATAAACATGCATCACAATTGGACGGTATGAACAAGTATCACTGTGCAAGAAGAAGGACAAAATAGACAACATGGCTACACTAATGAGACTACCTACCGGTGCTCAAAGGTACGGTTACCTCCTCCAGTTTCGGGTAGCCTGCACCATTACTGCTTACACTTACACTGACGATTTCCATCCCTAGCGTGATAGTGTAGCGCAATGAAAAACTTTGAGTGAATTTTCAGCGGGATGTGTATCAAGTGAAATAGATTCTTCCGCGATGCAATAGATAGATAACTTTGAGAATAGATTAACGGTGACATTTAATTTATCGCCCAATAAGGATCTCCCGTTAACACCATTAAAGGCCCACCACTACATGATGGTTTCTGTCACATCAAAATAATATAATCTACTGTTCAGAAACCGTTCAAACCGGTCAAAATTGAGTTATTCAAGTATTAACTTAAAGATCTGCAGCATATTCTGTTAATCTATAGAAACATAGAGAACTTACACAGCTGCATGACAGATGTAAGATGGGGATTCTTCAGGGTGATGTTACGATACATGCGGACTGAAGCTCCTGGGTACTTGTCATCTTGAATGAAACTGATCACGCTGCGGCCGGAGGGGGCATGCTTGAAAATATCAAGGGAATCTTGGAGGGCCTTCACAGCGCCTTCGTTTTTGTACCAGGGATCTTCTACTCTTGGGTTCTGTTTTAGTGGGCTGACACTTGATATTTTGTTCAGGTACGGTTCCTCATACTGCAGAGAGGTGAAGCAGAACACAAAGGAGGCACTGACATTTGGGGTCATCAGGAAGGATTGAAGATCAGGGTGTTCACGTTTAATCTGATACTGTGGTATTTCATTAATGTACTGTGTAACAATCTTGATCTCCAGCTCCTTGTCATCCAGCCACATCTGCATTTCTCTCCCACTCAAGCCTAATGCATCCTTGGACTGAAGGAAGCCTGTTATTTCACTCTCGTTCTTGAAGCCTCCTCTGACAGCTGGGATTAGCTCTGCCATCTGGTTCTTAAACATTTTGGTGAAGTCCCTCAATAAGCTTTGAAACTTCTCCAGTTTGGTGATGATGTCTTCCGCCTGGATGGCTTTGCTCCTCTCCAACAGGGTGTTAGTCCTGACCATAGCCTCGTGGAAATTACACAGTGCTTCCTCCAAGCCAGACATCAGGAACTCTGAGATTTTTGTTTTCAACTTGGACTCTGTGTTACTGAGCTTGCTGAGTGGATACAACCACACCTTTACTGGCAAAGGATTCACAGCCAAACTGGGCAACTGTTTGTACACCTTCACAGCGTCCTCATAGGTTGCAGGGAGTTCTTCCAGATGGACGTCACCATAGAACTTGCAGCTGAAGTTCTTCACTTTCTCCTTGTCTTCCTTATTCAAAGTCACATCACCTTCCCCCTCAAGACTGATAACTGGAATTAACTTTATCATGGCATTAAGCTTTCTCTGGATGTCTGTTTTATTTGCAACATCGCTGGCATTTTCTTCAAATTCCAGGAAGGCTTCAGCTCCATAGGTTACTTCAACGACAACATGGGTAGCTTCTGTTTTGGTAAAAATCTCAGGATCCAAGACCTTCAGTTCATAAACGTTGAGTTCCTTGTGGTCAGTGGTTTTGGAGTACCTCAGTGTGACTCTGCATTGGGAGGACGAGGAGGTGCTCTGCTCAAAATATTTTGCAGAACCTCCTACCTTCACCAGTCCCACTAAAAAGCTAGTCTTGACTGATTCGTTTTCATCCAGCATGCTCATCTTGTCACTCAGGGTTTCAGATGCCTTCACACTGTAAGATGTTTTGCTCTTTTCACTAACGACTGTGTGTTTATGGATATCATCACTTGACCACAAGCTGACTCCTGAAAAGAGATGCAGGACATTGGTTTAATTAAATAAGGCGGTCATTTTTAGGGGTTTAAAAATAATGAAAGAATCCCTATGTACAAAACTGGTCATAGGCATA
>JAODXP020006741.1:55000-63107 GCA_027497455.2 Sardinella longiceps | reverse complement strand
GCTACACTGTAGGCTATACCTATTTCATGACCAGTTATCAGTGAGCTTTATGCAAACAGGTAGGCCGACTTGTGTGGCTTTGGTAGCAGTGCGCTCGACTCGCTCTTATTTTCTGGTAGAGTAGCACTGCCACCTAGCGACCAATACAATGAACTTTCGGTCAGAAGTAGGCTACAGTTTACTTAGAAACTCCAAAACTTGCGAAGTAGTCTTCAGTTGTATTTGGATGGTCACAACATTCAAAAAAAAAATGCACGGTTAGGTTATTAGTGAACATATCCTACTATACAATAATTTCTGTAAGAGAAACGAGTCGGTAAATAGGTCAGACGTGGTTAATGTTTGACGTGTCCGTATTGTGGTGGCCACCATGAAGAGGTCCAGGCAGGCTATTATGTAACGCAAACCTCGAATAGGCTGTGACTGGCTATCGCTTTAAGGTCGGCAGAGGACAGCGGGAAGAGAAAACCACTGCAACTCACAATCTGCAGGCAAAACTCCCAAGAAACATGGCAGCGGAGCGAGAGGATAGTTGTTTGACTTTCTATGTCAACGGGAGAAAGGTAAGCTTGGCTACTTCCTCTAGCCTACATTTATTAATCTAAATTTAAAACTTGTCTCAGAGAAGATTTTATTGGCGTGAGAGCACTGGCTCCGTTATTGGGGAGACGTGGCTCCGAACGCAGGCTGTCTGTAAACATTAGAAATAGTATTGGAGCATGGAACGAAATTTTTAGGGCATTTACGTTATTGGTCCCGTGGATGGTGCTGATATGGTTGACCCATGTTACATTTTCAGTCGATTTGTGCATTTCTTGGTTCAGGATTCAGTTCTCTAGACAGCCTGTTTGTTCTGTTGTTTATCTATTTAAATTAGCCTTGGCTACAATCTGTGCACAAAAGTGCCAGTCATCAGCTCATATATTTCTATTAATTTCCACCCCATTATTCCGCAAACCACTCAATGCTTATATCTGCATTGCTCACTCACTCAGCAATTGCTCCTGTCATGCTTATTGGTTTATATTTTGCATTTATAACTGCATGCAAAAGTGTTGTTGGACCAGTCATAACGTTATTTGTGAAGTTAAAAGAACAACAACAACAACAACAACAACAACAAAACATATTAATAAATGCTGGACTGAGGTTTGAGGTGAATCTCTATAAAGCAAAGCATTCTCATAAACAGACATAGTCTCTCAGTCTCAGTAGATTAATGTGATTCCAGTACTACTGTAGTCTACACTAAACAGACAATAGTCAGATTCATGCAGGAGTTCACTGAAAGGCTCTAGACCTACTACACTACTATGACATGTAGTGTGAGCTACCATTCATAGTAGTGTAGTGGTCCAGAGCCTTTCAGTGAACTCCTGCATGAAATCTGCCAAGTGTCTGTTTACTTTACTTTGTTTGCGTGAGAAAGTGTTCAAAGTTCACTTTTAAAGGCATTGTGCTTGTTTTACAGTCACAAAGTTATTCGATGGCACTTGTGTCCAGTTCATTGGCATGAATAGGCCTACTTCTTGCCCTGCCTTGAGCCAAATTGGCAGTAGATGCAGTGACAGTTGTGCAAACTCTAATACATCTTTACTATAAAGAACTGCCAATTGGACAGTCGGATTCCCCTGCTGTTAAAGTGTTCTTTGCCTGAGTGCTGTCTATCCTAATATGTGTTTGTTGTGTGTGCACTGTTTGCAGTTAACTGTCTACAGGGTTCTAGCCTTATTGCTGCCCTATGCCAGATTTGAGTGTTGCCCCCCTCTTTTTTACAAGTACAAGTGAAAGAGTAGATAAAATAAATAATTAATAAATGCATTGTCGATGACCCCTTGATATTTGGTTCCCTAGGCGATTGCCTAGTTCGTCTATGCCTAGAACCTGGCCCAGACTGTTTACAACTCTTAGGCTTCCATACATGAATGTGATTTTACGATCTTAAATCCTTGATTTGTTCTGTCTAGGTAACGGAGAACAATGTGGACCCTGAAACAATGTTGTTGCCGTACCTCCGTAAAAGAAGTATCCTTTAACCTGTCTTCATCACATGACATCTGTGCATGTCTTTGGACGCACCTCATGAATGCAAGCATTCATCTGCCCTGTGTTATGACTTCTATCCTGTTGAACAGCCAACTAATTCATTAGTGAAGGACTCCAGGCATCTTTTCCCAAAAGTTTGTGTTGTTGTTTTGTGTTTGGGTTTTAGTTGGTTGGCAATCAGAAACCAACATACTGCGCTTTGGGGAAACAGATGCCTGGGCCCAGTTTGTTGTTGTTGTTGTTTGTTTGTTTGTTTTGTTTTGTTTTTTGAAGTGATCTGGACTTGGAAGTCAGATGTTTTGCTATCTGTGATTATAGGGTTCAGTTGTTCAAAAGTAATCCTTGATTTCACTTTACAAAACTGGGCCAGAACAGTAGTTAGTCTAAATGTCTTAGTTTCTTTTCTTTTACATTAGGTTAGAAGTGCTATGTGTTTTGTCTACACTGCATTTCCATCCTGTAGTTAGGTTGTCGTGCTTCAAGAGGTGCAGAGAGGTCTTTATCCTTTTATTGATCTGTGTCTATAGCTAACCCATTTATTGATGTGTGTGGTTATTTAACCCAGTTATTGATCTGTGTGTGTGTGTGTGTGTGTGTGTGTTTGTGTGTGTGTGTGTGTGTGTGTGTGTGTGTGTGTGTGTGTGTGTGTGTGTGTGTGTGTGTGTGTGTGTGTGTATTTAACCCATAACCGCAATGTTTTTCCCAATGTCATTCAGCCTCTAGGGTCTGTGTGTATATCATAACCAAAAGCATAGGAAGTCATAAACATTTCACATAACTAAGACTTTAGCATGACTTTTCTCGCCATTTATTGATTTATTTCACAGATGACCTTTTACAGAAGGCCATCTACTCCATGGAAATAATACATTGAAACACTTTCTTCTAGAAGGTTATTCACTTCTTTAAAGTGCTGGATTTCAAAACTCTAAGCATATTGGTAGTCCTCACTTTGTTTGCAGATGCTCCACTGAAATTCTATTTCAAATCTCTTGACACATTGGCAGTCTACACGTTCCTGTAGAAGGTCATTTACTTCTCTGAATACTCTCTCAGCAGAACATTGTTCATCCACACCAGTAGTTGTTAAACTGGGATACGAGTACCCCTGGGGGTCTTTGATGGGTTCTAGGGGGTACGTAAAATAAATCCGTGAATTAGTTCTCAGCTCTCACCAGCATAAAGATGATATAGAAAAAGATCTTACATTCAAATTATTCCCATACAACCCTATTGCTACCAAATTGCTGTTTGTTAATGCAGCAATAATTACACAAAAAAGTTTGAATTGTTATGGCACAAAGTCAGTGGTGCAGGGGCTACTCGCTAGGACTAGTTAGAAGTCTAGGAACCAGTGATAAGTTTAGGAACCAGTGATCAGTAGTTATGTCCTTGACCTTGTGCCAGTGTCAATCAGTAGTTATGTCCTTGACCTTGTGACCTTGTGCCAGTGCGGCTGACGGGGGCCAAGTCTGGCTGTGGAGGAGGCGGCTGTGGAGCCTGCACTGTCATGGTGTCCCGTTACCAACCACACACCAGGACCATTAGGTATACTCTCACACACACACACACACACACACACACACACACACACACACACACATACACACACTCTCTCTCTCTCTCTCTCTCGCTCTCTCTCTCTCTCTCACACACACACGCACACACACACACACACACACACACACACACACACAGGTTTATGACTGCATCCCATTACCAACCACACACCAGGACCATTAGGTGTCCTTAAA
This sequence comes from Sardinella longiceps, assembly GCA_027497455.2. NCBI lineage: Eukaryota > Metazoa > Chordata > Actinopteri > Clupeiformes > Clupeidae > Sardinella > Sardinella longiceps. The sequence goes on along the minus strand of JAODXP020006741.1, from coordinate 59,307 downwards.
CACACACACACACACACTCTCTCTCTCTCTCTCTCTCTCTCTCTCTCTCTCTCTCTCTCTCTCTCTCTCTCTCTACACACACACACACACACACACACACACACACACACACACACACACACACACACACACACACACACACACACAGGTTTATGACTGCATTCCGTTACCAACCACACACCAGGACCATTAGGGTTCCTTACACAAACACACACACTCTCTCTCTCTCTCTCTCTCTCTCTCTCTCTCTCTCTCTCTCTCTCTCTCTCTCTCACACACTCTCACACACACACACACACACACAGGTTTATGACTGCATCCCATTACCAACCACACACCAGGACCATTAGGTATCCTTAAACAAACACACACACTCTCTCTCTCTCTCTCTCTCTCTCTCTCTCTCTCTCTCTCTCTCTCTCTCTCTCTCTCTCTCTCTCACACACTCTCACACACACACACACACACACATATACAGGTTTATGACTGCATCCCGTTACCAACCACACACCAGGACCTCACTTCCACACACACACACACACACACACACACACACACACACACACACACACACAGAAAATGACAGGTTTATGACTGCATCTCAGTGTCCAACCCACACCAGGACCATTGGGTATCCTTTCACAATCATCTCACTTCTACACACACACACACACACACACACACACACACACACACACACACACACATGCGCGCATGCACACACACATTCCTAGACCCTAAATCTTAGTGCATTCCATCACATACCTGTGTACCAGGTACATAGAGTATGTAGTTTAGTGGAGTGTTCCTACAGGGACACATTGCTGTATGTTTATTGATTTGGGAGTAGTTGTTTACTTCAGTGAGCATTCCTACAGGGAGATATTGCTGTATGTTTATTGATTTGGGAGTAGTTGTTTACTTCAGTAGAGCATTCCTACAGGGAGATATTGCTGTATGTTTATTGAGTTTTGTGCATTAACTTTTATAGGCTGCATGACTAACCAGTTTTGTACAGTTACACAGTAACCTGGTGTAACCTTAGCCCCAGACAGTACTTTAGGACTTTGACCTTTTGACCTTTATGTGAATGTAAAAGTGTAAAAAATGTAAAAGTGTTTGTGTGACCTTGACCTCTGACCTTTAACCCCTCAGTCACTGTGCGGTGAACGCCTGCCTGCTGCCTGTATGCCAACTGCAGGGGGCTTCAGTAACCACAGTGGAGGGCATCGGCAGCACCAAGACCAAACTGCACCCGGTACAGGTGAGTTTGTGAGTGTGTGTGTGTTTGTGTGTGTGTGTGTGTGTGCCAACTGCACCTTGTCTGGGTATGTGTGCCATATTATGTGTGTGTGTGGTGGTTGTGGTGGTGGGGGCGGGGGTGTTTGCTGCTGGTATGGGCAGTGTACTGATGTTGCTGGCTAACTCACGTATTTGCTAACGTTAGTGTTAGCTCCGGTAAGCTTGCTAATAAGCAAATTGATTATATTAGAGTAAAACAGCTTACTGGCTGGTCTTACTTGTTGACAGCAAGATCGTATGAGCATACTAGAGTGTGAATGTTGCCATGTTAATACATTTAGATGTGTTCAGAAGCCTACAGAAGTGCCGTTTTGACGATTAGCTTGCTATAGCATCTAACGTTCATTGACAACTGCTCTAAGCTGTGAAGTTCTGTGCGCAATGCGCAATTTAAACAATAATGTGTAGTTCGTAATCCTCTAACAGAAAGAAAACACTTACATAAAATGACCTTGTGGGTTTTATTCTTGTAAACTGACACATAGAAACTTATAAAGCCATGACTCAGCGGAAGTATAGTCCGTTTTGCATTGAGAATAACGTAATCAATCCAGTCAAGTTAACCCCGAAAATGGGCGTGTCCTACCGTTGCTACTGATTGTTATGTGAAGTTGAAATCATTCTATGGGGGATGAGTATGCGGGATGTGGGGATGGGGAATGTTGTTGCTATGGGCTTTGGAAGTTGGGCACAGAGGATGATGCTGTTAGTGGCATGGGGGATGTTGCTATGGAAATGGGGGATGTTGTTGATGTTATAGGCATGTTAGATTGTACCAGAGTGGATTCAAGCGGTGCATGATCTTTGATTGTACTGCTGCTCTCTGTGAATGCACACTATAAGGCTTTGAATGTATCTGTATCTTCTTTTTTTAATGTGTGTGTGTGTGTGTGTGTGTGTGTGTGTGTGTGTGTGTGTGTGTGTGTGTGTGTCATCCTCAGGAGCGCATAGCAAAGGCTCATGGTTCTCAGTGTGGGTTCTGCACCCCTGGTATGGTGATGTCCATGTACACACTACTGAGGAACAAACCACAGCCCACCATGGATGACATCACTGAGGCCCTAGGAGGTAACACACACACACACACACACACACACACACACACACACACACACACCTGGTATGGTTATATCCATGTACACACTACAGAGAAACAAACCACAGCCCACCATGGATGACATCACAGAGGCCCTAGGAGGTAACACACACACACACACACACACACACACACACACACACACACACACACACACACACACTCCTGGTATGGTGATGTCCATGTACACACTACTGAGGAACAAACCGCAGCTCACCATGGATGACATCACTGAGGTAACACACACACACACACACACGGATAATATATTGAATAGGGATTAATTCTCTGCTGCTGCTTCCCAGGTAATCTGTGCCGCTGTACTGGATATCGCCCCATTCTGGATGGTTACAAAACCTTCTGTCAGGTACACACACACACACACACACATACAAACACACTCTCTCTCACACACACATACATACTGTATAGACAAGTGTTCGCGCTCAAGTCCTGGCGGCGCCATAACGGCCTCAAAATATGCAATACATTTCCGCCAGAACTGGGTTTTACAGCATCTACCTGCATCTACCCATAGAGATCCCCGCTGAAAAACTGCACCAGGTGAGTTATAAGTGCAGTTGCATCCTTGTTATATTGCCATTATTAGTAGTGCTGGTAAAATTAACTGATTAATCACGTGATTAATCTAAACAAATTTAACTCCGATTAAAAAAATGAACTCAGATTAATCCTGATGGATATGGTTCCACTTTCATGTCATGCATTATGTTCAATTTCAGATAGAAAATGGCTCGGCTATCAAGTCAAACTATACAAAGACTATGGCCTAGCTCCTGACTGTCCAACAACATGTTTGGGGAATCCTTGGGGGTAGGGGACAGGTGTGAATTGCCCCATTTGACAAGAACAAAGCCAGCTATTTAGTATCAGGGCCTTTACAGGGCAAAATAAGGATCCAGCATACCTTTGCATCCAAATTCTTACTGGAGGAAATGAGTTGCGATTAAAAGTGATTAATCACGATTAATCATTGCAAAATTTTGTGATTAATCAGATTAATTTTTTTAATCGTTTGAGCGCTAATTATTAGATGAGGCTACATCATTTTAGCACAAATGTAACATTGCCTATTAGTTTGCACAGGTTTAGTGGTTCACCACGATTGTTCGGCTTAAATTCAAAGTGGTCCCATATAGGTTACTGCTCAGCTTTCGTGTTCGGTTTTGTGACTTCAGTGGTGGCAACAGGCAAATAGTCTGCGTCATTACGCTAAAGAAACGAGAGGAGTCAGTAGAGAAACAGGAGCCTTTTAACATTCTGTTTCTTTGAGAGAGATGGATGAGGAAAACAATCAAGCACACAAATACAAATTATCGCGGCCTGAAAAGTTATTGTGCTCATAAAAGTTATTGTATGATTAATTGATTTATTGTTTATCGTTACAGGCCTACTCACACACATACACATACACCTACACATACACAAATGCACACACACACACACACACACATATATACACGCACACATGTGCACACACACACACACACACACACACACACACACACACACACACACACACACACACACACACACACACAGCTTTATTACTGATATGCAGGGCCTTTGTCCCACATGCAGTTGGACTCATGAGTCTGAATCTCCTCCAATCACTGAGGGCCTCTACTGGCCTGACTGCATGAGGTGCCAAAAATTTTTTTTTTTTTTTTTTTTTTTTTTTTTATGCACACAGTGTGTGTGTGTGTGTGTGTGTGTGTGTGTGTGTGTGTGTGTGTGTGTGTGTGTGTGTGTGTGTGAGAGAGAGAGAGAGAGAGAGAGAGAGTGTGTGTATGTGTGGATTCAGTGCCAAGAGAGTGTTTGTTTTGATGCACACAGTGTGTGTGTGTGTGTACAGTGTGTGTGTGTGTATGCAATGCCAAGTGAGCGC
>JAODXP020006741.1:35000-45000 GCA_027497455.2 Sardinella longiceps | reverse complement strand
CTGTTGCAAAAAGTAGCCTAGTGTCCCTTTAAAGGGGACATGTTCACATTGGCCTGTGAGCTCTACATGCACGTCTCTGAAGCTACCTGCCTTCTGATCCCTCTCGACACAGGAACATCGATGTCACTGCTGCGCTCGCCCTGCCTGGAGTGGTGGATGTGATCACCGCTAAAGACATCCCTGGCAAGAAGGTCCGCACCTTCTGTGGGCTCGACGAGGAGCTGCTGGCTCAGGAGGAGGTAAAACATGCTCACTTCTAATCTGACTAGAGAGATTCCATGGTGCATTCTATAGAACAGTATCCAAGGAGATGCAAACTTGGGCGATAAAATCAAGTTAAACTTCGGTTAACTTTATGTAATGAGCTATGATGCGGTTGGGCGATTACCAATCAGAATGCCGATTTACTAGTGAGATGCCTGTAGAGAAGCAGGATCGAACGTTTGAATGCTAACGCCATGGGCAAATTTGCCGTTTTGGTTGCTGTGCTCAAGCGATGTTTCTTTGGAGAACAGTAAGTATTTCTTCTGGACACTGTGTTCCAAGAAAATGACACTCTGATACACTGACACTCTAGGAATTAGCAGTGAGTCAGTGAACAGTCAGTGTGTCATATTTGTCCCCTCAATGATTACAAACGTGTGTGTGTGTGTGAGAGAGAGAGAGAGAGAGAGAGAGAGAGAGAGAGAGAGAGAGAGAGAGAGAGAGAGAGAGAGAGAGAGAGAGAGAGAGAGAGAGAGAGAGAGAGAGAGAGAGAGAGAGAGAGAGTGTGACTGTGTGATAATTTTCCCTCTCATGTTCCCCAGGTGAGCTGTGTGGGGCAGATGGTGTGTGCAGTGGTTGCTGACACCAAACCTCACGCCAAACGAGGAGCCGCTGCTGTGAAGATCACTTATGAGGACCTGCCCAACGCAGTGTTCACTGTACAGGTTAGAACACACACACACACACACACGTCGTATTTAGCATCAGAGGAGGAGCTGACTGGGGGTTCTGTTTGTGTTTTCAGGAGGCCATTGAGAAGAAGTCTTTCTTTGACGCTGGGAGGTTGATAGAGACTGGAGATGTGGCAGAGGGCTTCAAAATGGCTGATCAGGTTCATGAAGGTGTGTGTGTGGCCTACTGTGGATGTCTGTGATGTCATGTCTCTCACTGACATTGTGCTATATTTGATTCCAATTGTGTTAAAGGGGTCGTAAAATGGATGGATGGACTATTGAACTATTTTCTGGTGTTAAAAAAGAGTACATTCAACTTTGATATCTAAGTGTAACAGTTGCCTGGAGTAGTTGGTGGCAGTATCTGGTAAATCCGCACACCACTAGCCTTAAGAGCTCTTCTAATCTCTGAGTAGAAAGACTGGGCTTTTCAGCTCAGTGGTTAGAGTGTTTGTCTCCCAAGCCCCATCCATAGGTGATGAGGTGGCATGTTCAAGACCAGTAAGCGGTTGAACTGACGTTGGCTAAGTAAGCAATACGCCATTGTAAAATAAAGTAAAAGAAATGATGTGAGGCTGTGTTCAAGACAGTGGGAAGCCAATCAATCTCACACAGCTGCTCAAGAAAATGTTTATTTTCAGGAGAGATCCGGATTGGTGGACAGGAGCATTTCTACATGGAGACACAAAACATGCTGGTCATTCCTGTGGGGGAGGAGAAGGAGATGAACATTTACCTGTCCACTCAACATCCGACAGGTGGTCAGGTACGTTAACTTGTCCAGTCAACATCCGACAGGTGCTCAAGTAAGTCTACCTGTCCACTCAACATCTGACTGGTGCTCAGGTACATTTACCTGTCCATTCAACATCTGACTGGTGCATTTATATATGAGACACTCAGCGTTAGATGGGAGCAATGGGCTCCTTGCACATAATGATTCTAAAATGCGCTTAGATTTCCGGTTACCTTTGGCTGCAATCACTGAACTAGAACACTGCTAGTTACGGTAGAATTTTAGCAGCTAACAGCTAACTTAATTTTAAATAAACGATTAAATGACTCCTGTTAAAGTTTGACTATGACTAGAGCAGACTTTGCTATGACTGGCGGACTTGTCAGCTGACATCCAAATGTAAGTTTGTGTGAGTTTTCTCTTATCATGATTTTTATGCAGCTAATGTAACCGGAAATAAGCGAGCATCATTATTTATGTGCAAAGAGCCTATTGAAAGGCTACACATTGTAGCTTTAGCCGTGTCCCTTTCTCTTCCCCTAGAATGCTGTGGCGGAGACTATGAATATTCCGTCTAACCGGGTGGCGTGTCACGTAAAGCGAGCAGAATTTCACATTGCAGTACCCCTATTCATCTCAATGGGACGCGACCAACGCGTCTGCAAAGCATTCTGGTTAAGCGATGCAACTAGGTGGAAGCGAAAAAAGTTCAGCAATGCCCTACTATATGCAAATAAAAGCGACTTTCGCTATTCGATATGCGATTGGGACGGCTATCTTCATTCAACCACTCAACAGCAACTGTGTTTGGAAACACACCCACGACAAACATCTCTGTGAACATGAGCGATGCGTTGTAATGCGTAGTGAAGGAGTTCGCTTCGCTTGCTGGTGGATCACAGCGGTAACCGTTTCCCTTTGTCTTCCCCTAGAATGCTGTGGCGGAGACTCTTAATATTCCGTCTAACCGCGTGGCGTGTCACGTAAAGCGACTGGGCGGAGCCTTTGGAGGGAAGGTCACCAAGACGGCCATCTTGACCTGCATCGCTGCAGTGGCGGCATGGAAGTAGGGCTTCATATGAGCACAGGGCTTTTTATCACTGAGTGGACACAAGAATATAATAGATTTACCTCCGCCAAGAAAGTTATGTCTTAACCTCCTTGGCGGTTATTTGTTCTGTCTGTGTCTGTGTGTCTGTCTGTTTACAACAACTCAAAAAAAACTGCACGGAGAATAAAACTGATTCAGTTTTGGTGGTGATCGGTGGAATTTACAGTACGGTATGTGTGTGTGTGTGTGTGTGTGTGTGTGTGTGTGTGTGCGTGCGTGTGTTTGTCTCCTAGGACAGCACGGCCCGTGCGCCTGGTGTTGGAGAGGGGGAGGATATGCTTATCACTGGAGCCAGACACCCTGTCCTCGGACAGTACAAGGTGTGTGTGTGTGTGTGTGTGTGTGTGTGTGTGTGTGTGTGTGTGTGTGTGTGTGTGTGTGTGTGTGTGTGAAGGATGAAGGTAGGGCCTGTTGTTAAGTGAAACAGAAATTGAATGAAACCAAAAAGTTTTTTTCCCATCGTCAAACATACTGTAACACTTTGACAGTGGCCATCGCTAGTTTGTGTACATTCTGTGCTATGCAAACCCACATGTATTGGTGATAATTTCACATCATGGTTTGGTAGTTTAAATAAAAGGTGGCTATAGTTAAAATGGGTTTGCCTGGCAAATTTATTTCAATTGAAATGGTAAGGATTCTAATGGTAAGGATTCTAATGCTCTGTTCGTGTTCCTGCCTGGCTTGCTAACTCATTTGAATCAAAATTCTTGTTCCTGCAGGTTGGCTTTAATACAGACGGGCGAATCACTGCCATAGATGTGATGTTCCATGTCAATGCAGGAAATACTGTGGACGAGTCTCTGCTGGTAAGAGCATATTGCCTACAGACACACACACACACACAAAAGAGCTGATATACACACCAGACACACATGTACTTTAACTGTAAAATTAATTTTCCCTCCCCAGGTCATTGAGAAGATCCTGCTCCATTTTGACAATGCCTACAAGATCCCTAACCTGCGCTGCCGTTCCCTGGCCTGCCAAACCAACCTCCCGTCTAACACGGCCTTCAGAGGGTTTGGGGTGCCGCAGTCCATGCTAATTACTGAGAACATCATCAACGACGTCGCACTCAAACTCGGACGCAACGCTGAGGAGGTTGGATGCACGGAACTGACTAGATTCTTATGGCATCTCATCATAATCACATAAGAGTGTGTGTGTGTGTGTGTGTGTGTGTGTGTGTGTGTGTGTGTGTGTGCCAGCTTTTATCAGCAAGGTTTCCTGTATGTCTGTATGTGTGTAAGAGTGTGTAAGAGTGTGCGCATGTGTGTCTCAACTCGCGTGTGTCTTGTGCGTCTGTTAGCTCTCATGGTGTGAGTGTGTGTGCTCTGGCTGTGTGTATTATGTTCCAGGTGCGTGAGGTGAACTTGAACACGGGTCCGTCTGTGTTTGTGTGTGTGTGTGTGTGTGTGTGTGTGTATGTGTGTAACTCTGGCTGTGTGTTCTAGGTGCGTGAGGTGAACATGTACAGGGGTCCGTCTGTGACCCACTATAAGATGCCCTTTGACCCTGAAAATCTGCTGCTGAGCTGGGACGAGTGTAAGCGGCGGTCATCGCTACAGAGTCGCCGAGACAACATCGCCCAGTTCAACCAGAGTAACCGTCTAAAGAAGCGAGGCATCGCCATTGTCCCCATTAAGTACGGCATTGGATTTGCAGAGGGATTCCTCAACCAGGTGAGCACACCTGGATATAACACTGCAGGGGCCTTAAAGGAAGAATTCAGCTCTTGATGAAAATTGGTAATTCACCCCCCTACCTGGTGTTACATATGTGGATAAGAGCATTTTGGTCTCAGTGCATGTGTTGTCCTAGTCTGGCAACCCCAATTTTACCTTTAACTTAGCATAGTCACTGGAAAGTAAAGTTGCCAAGGAGTTGCTATCTGGCAACATTACATTCCAGTGCCTATGCTAAGCTAAAGCTAAAAAATGCGGGACAATTGGGGTTGCCATTCTAGGAAAACAAGCCCTGAGACCAAAATGCTTTTACCCACATATGTAACTCCTCATGTAATAAGGGGGTGAACAACCAATTTTCATCCAGAGGTGAACTGTTCCTTTAAAGATAGGATGGGAGAAAGCAACAGGTAGGCATTTGAATATAAACAATTCCGAAGTCCAATCCCCTGTCTTCAGGTTTCCCCTGAGGCCACACCTCCAGAGTATAGGAGCGAATGGATTGGGGGGAGGGACATACTGCAGTTGTGTTTGATAGACATATCACCATCCAATCATTTTTACTGGGTTGCTTCAAGTGATTGAATGTTTTTGGGTTCTTGTGTGTGTGTGTGTGTGTGTGTGTGTGTGTGTGTGTGTGTGTGTGTGTGTGTGTGTGTGTGTGTGTGTGTGGCTGTGGCTGTGTGTGTGTGTGCCTATAGCGTGACTCCTCAACAACCAGGTGATAACTGACCTTTACATGGGTTGAAGGAATTTAATCAAACTCAATATGGAGGAATGAATTGCCCCTGGAACAGGTTGTTATTAGATTAGATTAGATTATGTAGATTATGCTGTGTCATTGTGTGTGTGTGTCATTGTGTGTGTGTGTGTGTGTGTGTTTGTGCAAGCGTGGGCAATGGCAGATGGAGGCCCGATGCCGGCCCGCAGCAAACACTTACATTCTCACCCGTCGTGACTGCCGACGATAACGTAGAAAAGGAGTATTAATATGAGAGTGTGTGTGTGTGTGTGTGTGTGTGTGTGTGTGTGTGTGTCCTAGGCTGCTGCCCTGGTAAATATATTCATGGATGGTTCTGTGCTGGTCAGTCATGGAGGAACAGAACTGGGCCAAGGCATCCACACTAAAGTACAACAGGTACAGTACACACACACACACACACACACACACACACACACACACACACACACACACACACACACACACACACACACACACACACACACACACACACACACACACGTACTGGGCATGGGTATTGATAAGATTTTATCAATATCAATGCCATTATCAATTCTGCCTATCAATCCAATTCCTTATCAATACTCTTATCGATTCCTGAGTAGCCTTGTTCATGCCAAAAAAAGGCAGTCTTGAGAACAGCTACGTGTCTCTGTCTCCTCAATATGGTAGGCTATGTGAATCTGGAGTTAATGTGATAGCTTGCTATGAAAATTGTAGTTAGCATGTGGCGCTAATGCACCGTGACGTGCGGGCAAAAAACTAAAGTATTGATAACGCTTTGAGACGTACAATATCGATGGAATTGATCATTTTGAACCGGTTCTGAATTGGAATTGGTTCTCGATACCCAACCCTACACAGTACACATACACACATGACAAGGCATCCACACTAAAGTACAACAGGTACAGTACACACACACACACACACACACACACACACACACACACACACACACACACACACACACACATGACAAGGCATCCACACTAAAGTACAACAGGTACAGTACACACACACACACACACACACACACACACACACACACACACACACACGACAAGGCATCCACACTAAAGTACAACAGTTACAGTACACACACACACACACACACACACACACACACACACACACACACACACACAGACACACACACACACAACAAGGCATCCACACTAAAGTACAACAGGTATAGTACACGCACGCAGACACACACACACATACACAGAAGACAGTACAACACGCGCACACGACACACACACACACACACACACACACACACACATACACACGCACACACCAAGGCATCCACACTAAAAGTGCAACCGGTACACTACTGTGTGTGTGTGTGTGTGTGTGTGTGTGTGTGTGTGTGTGTGTGTGTGTGTGTGTGTGTGTGTGTGTGTGTTCCTCAGGTGGCCAGTCGAGAGCTGCAGATCCCCACCTCTCTGATCCACATCTGTGAGACCAACACACACACGGTGCCCAACACCTGCCCTTCAGCCGCCTCCTTCGGCACGGACGCCAATGGCATGGCTGTCAAGGTGTGTGTGTGTGTGTGTGTGTGTGTGTGGAGTGAATCAACGCGTAACCCTGCTGTTTCACCTTGCGAAGTGCTGCTTATAGCTGTGTGAATAACCAAATTTCGTGCAATGCAGACCGTGATGGTGAAACAGCAGCTAACCGTAAGTGAAGCGGGCATATCAAAACGAAACCTAATTGATTTAGTTTTGTTTCGATATGCCTGCTTATGTTACCGTTTTGTCATCTCTGTCTGTGTTGTTCGAAATTTGGTTATTCACACAGCTGTTGACAGCACTTAGCAAGGTGAAACAACAGGGCAAATCCTTTAACCCTAACTCTAACCCTAAATCTGGTTGGAGGCACCATTAAGGGCAAAAAAAACCCAAAGACCAACTAAGTAACAGCACAGTTTACCACAGTTTACAATCCTGCTGCTTTTTTATTCTGAATATTCATAACTCTTTATTCTTTATTCTTTATTCTCTATTCTGGCTTCTTTATTCCAGTAATGCAATTGAAAGTTTGTGTTTGTGTTTGTGTTTGTGTGTGTCAGGACGCCTGTGAGACCCTGTATAAGAGACTGGAGCCCATCAGAAAGAAGGATCCTAAGGGAACATGGCAGAGCTGGGTGAGAACATCACATATACTCTATAGAACCCTATAGAACCCTAAGGGAACATGGCAGAGCTGGGTGAGAACAGCACATATACTGTATAGAACCCTAAGGGAACATGGCAGAGCTGGCTGAGAGTTTGTGAGAATCATCAGTGCTTGGGACAGATTTCTCAATAGGTTGGCATGTGGTTTTACTGTCTTTCAGATTTCAACAGCTTTTCTGGAGAAAATTAGCCTTTCAGCCACTGGATATTACAGGTAATACGGGTATGGCTGGTGTGAGACTTCATTGGTAGAGGAAACTTTTAGCCCAGCGGTTGCACCATCCACAGCAATGGTGTTGCCCACAATCTCGTACCTATAGACAGCGCTCAGTAATGTTAAACTATAAGGCAATGCAACGCAAGGCAAGTTTATTTATATAGAGCATTTCATACACAAAGGCAATTAATTGATTAATTAGGTAATTAGTTAATTAATTAATCAATTGATAATAATATTAATTAATTAATAAGAATAAGAATATTAATTAATTCACCAGACTTTCGCTTTAAGTGTTCATTCTAAAGGTCACATAAGACCAGTGTGTTTACCAGAGGTTATCTAAGGTCAGTGTGTTTGTCGGGGGTCATTTAAAGGTCAATGTGTTTGTCAGGGGTCATGACCTGTACATGGACTGGGAGAAACAGGAAGGACTGCCATACGCCTACTTCACCTATGGAGCCTGCTGCTCAGAAGTAGAGCTGGACTGTCTGACTGGAGACTACAGGGTAATACCTGTGTGTGTGTGTGTGTGTGTGTGTGTGTGTGTGTGTGTGTGTGTGTGTGTGTGTGTGTGTGTGTGTGTGTGTGTGTGTGTGTGTGTGTGATGGAGCCTGCTGCTCGGAAGTAGAGCTGGACTGTCTGACTGGAGACTACAGGGTAATACCCGTGTGTGTGTGTGTGTGTGTGTGTGTGTGTGTGTGTGTGTGTGTGTTATGGAGCCTGCTGCTCGGAAGTAGAGCTGGACTGTCTGACTGGAGACTACAGGGTAATACCCGTGTGTGTGTGTGTGTGTGTGTGTGTGTGTGTGTGTGTGTGTGTGTGTGTGTGTGTGTGTGTGTGTGTTACGCCTACTTCACCTACGGAGCCTGCTGCTCAGAAGTAGAGCTGGACTGTCTGACTGGAGACTACAGGGTAATACCTGTGTGTGTGTGTGTGTGTGTTTGTGTGTGTGTGTGTGTGTGTTACGCCTACTTCACCTACGGAGCCTGCTGCTCAGAAGTAGAGCTGGACTGTCTGACTGGAGACTACAGGGTAATACCTGTGTGTGTGTGTGTGTGTGTGTGTGTGTGTGTGTGTGTGTGTGTGTGTGAGTGTGTGTTACGCCTACTTCACCTATGGAACCTGCTGCTCAGAAGTAGAGCTGGACTGTCTGACTGGAGACTACAGGGTAATACCTGTGTGTGTGTGAGTGTGTGTGTGTGTGTGTGTGTGTGTGTGTGTGTGTGTGTGTGTGTGTGTGTGTGTGTGTGTGTTATGGAGCCTGCTGCTCAGAAGTAGAGCTGGATTGTCTGACTGGAGACTACAGGGTAATACCCGTGTGTGTGTGTGTGTGTGTGTGTGTGTGTGTGTGTGTGTGTGTGACAGGATTCAGATCAGAGTTTGGATAGGCACTGACTATGTTACCACCCAGGGACTACACACACACACGCACACACACACACACACACACACACATAGACACACACACACACACACACACACACACACACACACACACACACACACACACACACACACAGAGGAAAACAAATACAAAATTACTGATAATGACTGTGATATCAGCGTGAACATCTAGAATAGAGGTAAAGAGATGTATTGCTTGCCAGAATGGACACTGTGTGTGTGTGAGAGTGAGTGAGTGAGTGAGTGAGAGAGAGAGAGAGAGGTCTCTTACGGATCTGTTTCCCTGCTAGGTTAGAGGTGTGTGTGTGTGTGTGTGTGTTATGGAGCCTGCTGCTCAGAAGTAGAACTGGACTGTTTGACTGGAGACTACAGGGTAATACCCGTGTGTGTGTGTGTGTGTGTGTGTGTGTGTGTACATGTATGTGTTTCCTTTTCAAATGTACAGAATTTTGAATTATTTTGAGTTTTCTAGTGTTGTTGTGTTGATTTTGTTTAAATTGCTGTTGACATTGGCAATTACATTTGTGTGCATGAGTGTGTGTATGTGTGTGTGTGTGTGTGTGTGTGTTTGTGTCTGTATGTGAAAATGTTAAAGTAATTGTCCTCTATTATATTTGGCTTCCGTGCAGACCCTGAGTACAGACATGGTGTTTGACATTGGGAGGAGCATAAACCCCTCCATTGACATCGGACAGGTAACAACCACCATTAAAACTTTAGGCTACAATAACCCTCGATTGACATTGGACAGGTAACTATAGTCAGTGAAGCTTTAGGCTACAAGTCACTCAATTGGCATCAGACAGGTAACAACCGCCATTAAAACTTGAGGCTACAATCCCTTCGATTGACATGGGACAGGTAACTACAGTCATTGAAGCTTTAAATGGCAAATATATGGTAAAATACGTAAGGGATAACGGCTGCCGAGGTGTCTCAATATAAGAAAATAATGGACGAGGCGAACACGAAGAA
>JAODXP020006741.1:20000-25000 GCA_027497455.2 Sardinella longiceps | reverse complement strand
TCTCTCTCTCTCTCTCTCTCTCTCTCTCTCTCTCTCTCTCTCTCTCTTTCTCTCCTTCCATTCATATTCCACCACCTTTTGGTGGAACATCTGTTTTCTCTCACTGTGATCTCTCTGTTCTCTCTCCCTCACCACACACACACACACACACACACACACACTTTCTTTCTCCCCTCTTTTCTTCCTTTCATTGTTTCCAGCTGAACCATAAATGAGCCTTGCTTGTGTGTGTGTGTGTGTGTGTGTGTGTGTGTGTGTGTGTCACTCCTTTGGTCACACTTTTCTTTCTCCTTTCTCCTCCACTGATCTGTCTCTCAGCTGGGAAACTTACTGTGTGTGTGTGTGTGTGTGTGTGTGTGTGTGTGTGTGTGTGTGTGTGTGTGTGTGTGTGTGTGTGTGTGTGTGTGTGTATGCCACTCCCTTGGTTACACTTTTCCTTCTCCTCAACTCGTCTTTCAGCTGGGAAACTCACTGTGTGTGTGTATGTGTGTGTGTGTGTGTGTGTGTCACTCCTTTGGTCACACTTTTCCCTCTCCTCAACTCATCTGTCGGCTGGGAAATTCACTCTCTATCTGTGTGTGTGTGTGTGTGTGTGTGTGTGTGTGTGTGTGTGTGTGTGTGTGTGTGCGCGCGCACGTCCCTCCACTTCTTTGGTCACACTTTTCCTCAACTCGTCTTTCGGCTGGGAAACTCATCCTGTGAAGCTCAGCTGTGAACTTTTTCACAAGATAGAGAGAGAGAGCCAGAAACTGTGTGTGTGTGTGTGTGTGTGTGTGTGTGTGTGTGTGTGTGTGTGTGTGTGTCAGTCTGAGGCCCTGGGCAAGTTGAAAGTACCAGCTGGGTCTGACAGCTTTTTAAAGGCAGTGGGGTGTGTTTGAGGTTTCTTAGAAAAGAGTCGGAGATGAAATGAGAGAGAAGAGAGGAGGAGAAGAGAAGGTATAGGGGAGGAAAAGAGAGGAGAAGTGAAGGAGAGATAGGGAGGAGAGAAGAGGGATAGAGAGAAGAGGGGAGGAGAGAAGTAGAGAGCAAGAGCAGGGAAAGAAGAGAGAGAGGAGAGAAGAGGGGAGAGAGGAAAGGAGGAGAAGAGAGGAGAACTCAAGTACAGGGAGGAGAGAAGTAGAGAGCAAGAGCAGGGAAAGAAGAGAGAGAGGAGAGAAGAGGGGAGAGAGGAAAGGAGGAGAAGAGAGGAGAACTCAAGTACAGATGAGAGAGGAGAGGGGGAGAGAGGAAAGGAGGAGAAGGGGAGAGGAGAAGGAGAGAGGAGAAGGGAGGGGAGGGCTGGAGTAGAGAGGGGGAAGAAGAGAGAGAGGAGAGAACAGAGGGAGAGAGGAAAGGAGGAGCAATGGAGAGGAGAGGGGGAGAGAGGAGAGAACAGAGGGAGAGAGGAAAGGAGGAGCAATGGAGAGGAGAGGGGGAGAGAGGAGAGAACAGAGGGAGAGAGGAAAGGAGGAGCAATGGAGAGGAGAGGGGGAGAGAGGAGAAGAGGGGAGGGCTGGAGTAGAGAAGGGGAAGAAGAGAAAACCTTTCTTCTAAACACTTGTCCTCTTGACATCTTCTTCGCACACTCTCCTCTAATAGGGTTCCCCCTCTTCACACATTGAGGTTCTCCATGGTGTTCCATGCTGTCAGGAACAGGCCATTCTCACTCCTCTCTCTCTCTCCCTTTTCCTCTCATCACCTTCACTTCTTTTCTGTCTTATTTATCTTCTTTTCTCTCTTCCTCTTTCTCTCGTCCCCTGTGTGTGTGTGTGTGTGTGTGTGTGTGTGTGTGTGTGTGTGTGTGTGTGTGTGTGTGTGTGTGTGTGTGTGTGTGTGTGTGTGTGTGTATATGTGCACGCACTTCATGCTTCATCCAATCCAGTCGGCCATGCCTGTTATTAAAGCTGTGGGAAAATGCCCATGGGTGGCTGAGGAACATCTGGGGGTTATTGGCTCCTCTGACGTTCTTTTTTGCCCTCAACGGTGCCTTCCAGGCAGTGCTGCCTTCAAGGCACACTACTCCCCCCAATTTAGGATTAGGATGAGGGTTGAAGGGATTAGGGTTAGGGTAAGGGTTAAGATAGTGCCTTTTAGGCTGTGCTGCCTGGAAGGTGCCCTTGGGGGCAGAGAGAGACACAGGAGGTGGTGGAGGTGAAAAGAGAGAGAGGGAGGAGGAATAGAAGTTGTAGGTAGAAAGAGAGAGAGAGAGAGAGAGAGAGGAGTAGGATAGGGTGTAGAGAGAGAGAGAGAGAGAGAGAGAGAGAGAGAGAGAGAGAGAAGAGGAGGTGTAGAAAGTGAGACAGCAGGAGGTGTAGAGAGAGATGAGAAACAGAGACAGGAGAAGACAGAGGAGATGAAAAGAGAGAAAGAGGAGAAGGTGTCGTGAGACAGAAGAGTAGAGAGAGAGAGAGAGAAGAGGAGGTAAAGAGAGTAAAGGAGGAGAGGAAGAGACGTGGAGATAAGATGAAGTGAGAGAAAAGGAAAAGTAGAGAGAGAGAAAAGAGGAGGTGAAAGAAGAAAAGGATGAGTAGATAGAGAGAGAGAGAGAGAGAGAGAGAGAGAGGAGGTGAAAAGAGAGAAAGAGGAGGAGTAGAGAGAGGAGAAGAATTATGGAGATAAAGAGAAGCCTGTCAGTAAATGTCACAGACGGCCCGTTCAATATCAGCCTCCTCAGGGACCTAACATTTACATCACACACACACACACACACACACACACACACACACACACACACACACACACACACACACACACACACACACACACACACACACACACTCACTCACTCACTCACTCACTCACTCACTCACTCACTCACTCACTCACTCACTCACTCACTCACACACACACACACACACACTCAGACACACACACACACACACACACACACACACACACACACACAAATCTCACACACGTACACACACACACACACACACACACACACACACACACACACACACACACACACACACACAGGAAACATAAAAACACACACACATTATGAAACACTGCCTCATCTACACAAGGTGCACTCATGATGCACACTCAAACAGAGAGAGAGAGAGAGAGGCAGAAATAAAGAGAGAGAGAGAGAGAGAGAGAGAGAGAGAGAGAGAGAGAGAGAGAGAGAGAGAGCAGAGAGAAGAAAGAAAGAGGGAGGGGGAGAGAGAAAGAAATGTGTGTTGGTAATGATGAAGTGATGCAGAGAGAAAGTGGGAGGGAGAGAAAAAAAGTGTCTTGTGAAAGAGTGATAGAGAAAGAGTGAGGGAGAGGACAGTGCCAAGGGGTGTGTGTGTGTGTGTGTGTGTGTGTGTGTGTGTGTGTGTGTGTGTGTGTGTGTGTGTGTGTATGTGTGTGTGTGTGTGTGTTCATTACTATCTGAGAGCCTCTAATGGACGCTACATTGTGTTAGCCAAAGTCTTCAGGTGCACCTTGCAGACACTAGCAGCCATTCTGGAGGAATGTGTGTGTGTGTGTGTGTGTGTGTGTGTGTGTGTGTGTGTGTGTGTGTGTGTGTGTTTCACTGGCAGCCATCCTCACTCTGAATCTTTTATCCCAGAGTACTTTGTGCTGGCTGCTAACATCTCCACTCTTCAGCAGTGTGTGTGTGTGTGTGTGTGTGTGTGTGTGTGTGGTGTGTGTGTGTGTGTGTGTGGAAGGGGAAGAGAGGATGCCCATCCAGGCCATTAAGCTCATCGGGCACTTTTTTTAAAACACACACACACACACACACACACACACACACACACACACACACACACACACACACACACACACACACACACACACATACCCTCCTCTTCTCTTCTCTTCAAGTTGGTAAGGTTTGCTGCTTTGGATGGCTTGGCTTTGGTTTGCTTTACTTTGCATGGATGAGTGTGTGTGTGTGTGTGTGTGTGTGTGTGTGTGTGTGTGTGTGTGTGTGTGTGTGCGTGCGCGCCTGCGCCTAGCACTCTAGTGTGCATGGATGAGTGGGCATGTCTTTAGAGAACTCTGCCCCACTTCCTTAGTTATGCCAGTTGGATATCCGTAAGGTGTGTGTGTGTGTGTACGTGTGGGTGTGTGTATAGGTGTGTGAACTCTACCCCACCTGACTCCAGGTGGATGGTTGTGAGGAGTGTGCGTGTTTATTTGTGTGTGTGTGTGTGTGTGTGTGTGTGTGTGTGTGTGTGCTCACCCTCCTCATTGATTCCAGTTGGATGGTCGATGACTTTGTTATTCTTCTGGCTTGTGTTCTACCCTCAACGGCCCCTTCCATGAAGCAATGCCTGCAAGGTTAACCCTAACCCTAACCCCATAAATATTATACACAGAATTGAATTAAAGGGACACCAGGAAACTATTAGTTATTTGTAAGGTTAACCCAAAGTCCTTCTAAGGCAAGTCCTATCACTCGGGCGCCATATTGGACACGCCTCCGGGCAGCTATTTGGGCTTAACAAGACCAGACCCTCCAAAATGAATGGGGAAATATCCATAAGTACAGATTGGCTGGTCGTATGGACTTAAAAAGTATATGGTGTGAATCCCTGTTTAAATCTGAGTTGAACAGTGCCAAAATATACCAGACAGACGCTAAAACAAAGCTAAAAAGACGTTATTTAAAACGGCAAATTGCTTACTGCGCCTGCGCTGACAATCGCGGCATGGCTATCACCATAGTGACGGAGGGAGTAAACAAAAAGCTAACCGTCAGTCATACAGCGGTCAGTAACGCGATTGGCTATTTCTACAGTAAGGCAGGACTTCCAGTTTCTCTACTCCGCCATCTTTGCGTTACGATCGGCCGTAGTGCATTTCAATGGGAGGACTTCTGAAGTGATTTGTCTCCTCCTATATAAGTGTCTCTGGTTAACCCCCTTAACCCTAACCCTAACTCTGTAAATATTATACACAGAATTGAATTAAAGGAAACTATTTGCTGTACACTTGTAAACAGGCTACATAACACAAAAAAATCCAAAACATCTTTACAGTCTGACTACCACTGCTAGAACACGCCAATGATGTCTGATAGC
>JAODXP020006738.1:60000-63940 GCA_027497455.2 Sardinella longiceps | reverse complement strand
TGTGTGTGTGTGTGTGTGTGTGTTATCATGTCTTTGTTTTTGTCGAGGTCACCATAGACAATTAAAGCAGATATAGGGGCTGATAGCAGAATGGGATTTACTGTCCTTCTGGCTTTTCTTTTCTTTTCTTTTCTTTTCTTTTCTTTTCTTTTCTTTTCTTTTGCAGACAGGAGCACAAGGCAATTAAGGCAGTGCAGGCATTTACAGTAGAAATATCAAATGTAAACGTGCTCCACACACACACACACACACACACACACACACACACACAGGCAGGCACAGAGAATATATAAGGAATATATAAAGAATAGTTTCTAGTGCCTCCGCATGATGGAATGCTATTTGCCAAAGAATAATACATTTGCATGTCCCTAAAAGTCAAAAATCAATAATGTCATTTGTAGCGCAGTATCTTCACATCTCCACTGTATAGATAGCAATAGGGAGAGGATGTATTGTTGCTTGACTTTAAATAAGACTTCGTCTCTCTGTGACTTCACTTACATTTCATTTCCTTCCTGCATGTACTGTATGTGGTGTCATCCTGCACAACACACATTGCAAGAATAATATTATATTATAAATATATTATCATATTATTTATTATATCATAAATAATATTATATTATAGACCTGATGGGGAAAAAAAGACCAAAGAAGAAAAGAAGGCAGAGTTGATCTCACAGCGTTTAATATTCTGCCTGACGGTATTGGGAAACGTGGGAGTTTACTTAAGAAATGTCACAAGCCAATCTGCCAATAACTGCAGCTTATTCCTCCCAGGCCAAATGAATGTGCAAATGCCAGGGCTTTTCTCTCCTTTAATCAATAGCTTAGTGGCCACACACAGGTGGGAGCAGGGAGACGTGACTGGGCTCAGGACCCCTCCATCGCCACAGCCTCATGGTGCCTCTTAACCATATTTATATGGGCGTCCGTGAGTAGTGCCTGACAGAAATATTCTCATGTTGTTGTGTTGTGTGGATATTCATGCCTCATCAGCATAGGTGCCTCTCAATCATTTGTGTCTTAAGTCACCATAGGCGTCCATGAGTAATGCCTGACAGAAATATTCTCCCGGTTTTGTGTGGGTCTCTTGGGTCTCTCCTACCTGTCTTAGCTGGCAGTTATTTTTAGACTCAGCTGAGCTGATGACAGAAGGAAGTGCAGAAACCCAAAGGTGACAAAGGTGTGTTTTGACATAAAGCCAATTTGCATTTCAGAGGAAGTGAGCTAAAAATAAAACGTCTGTTTTCTTTTCTATTTTTTTCTTCTCTTTTTTAATCCCTCCACAGAGGAAAATAAACTGATTCCTCTTCCAGAAAAGCAGACGTGGGGTGTGTGTGTGTGTGAGTGTGTGTGTGTGTGTGTGTGTGAGTGTGTGTGTGTGTGTGTGTGTGTGTGTGTGTGTGGGAGGGGGGTTGTTCTTAGCGGGCGGCATTGATTGTAAGTGCCATGCGGTGGGACGAGGTGTTTAGACATCAGGAAGAAATTCCCAAGAGAGGATTATGAAGCAGAGCAGCCTTTCAAATTTAGGGCATCACATCTCTGCACACACACACACACACACACACACTCACTCAGAGGAGCAGGGCCTGGATCAGGGTCGACACCTGAAAACACCTAAAATCCTCTACTTTGAGTACACACGCAGTGTAAAAAAAAAAAAGAAAAAACATGAAACCACAAGATACCGATATATTCACTTTGGATAAAAGCATCTGTGGAGTCAACGTGAGCATTATAGCATACACATTAACATGACCATTAGCATACACATAAACATGAACATGACCATTAGCATAAACATGCTGAAACATCTCTGCTGAATGTTGATTCTGATACTGTTAGAATGTGCTGATTATATTCCTCTATGTTAATTTAACCATAAAGCAATGTAGGCCTACACCCAATTAAATCAACACAAAGACATAAGATTACTGTTATGGATTAACATATGCATGGGAACATGAAAGAGTGTGGAATCCAATTGAGCACCCAAGTGATGTACTGTATTTATGTTTTAATATATTTACAATATCATTACACTATTATTAATAGTTTTGCTTAAAGCAATGATACAGAGTCAATCAACACATAGCCCTACTGTTTTACAATGCTAATTGCTGTTACAGTAATAGCCACCACAATGACCAAATATCATTTCGTGCAACTTCAGACCGAGATAACAAAACTGCAGCTAACGCTAGCAGAATGGGGCGTATCAACACAAAACCTGAACCTCATTTTGAAACATAGATTTGATTCTAAATATAGATATGGTCCAATAGCAACCAATAGCAGCTTATTCTGTCAACGTATCCTGTGTGTGAACCTGTCTGTTGCGGAATCTGATTTGGTTCTGAGTTTTGTTGATGCTGTCATACACGTCGTGAAGTATCCAGCATTGATATTTCAGGAACATATTTTCTCCTTTCTGGTGCTTCACCATGCTCAGCCTCTCTCCGACTCCCTCCCTCACTCCCTCCCTCATTCCCTTCCTCCCTTCCTCCCTCATTCCCTCCCTCTTTATCTCCAACTCTGCCTGTTAGCAGTGTGATTGACAGGTGGAGTATGTCAGGCTGTCGACAGCAGTAGGCATGCAGCGGGTATCACCTGGCAACCGCTCTGCCTCTTTCAGGAGAAGCCCGCGAACAAGAGGCCTGACCTGATATTTCCGCTCCAGATCGAAACGTCCTTCAGCCATGACATTTGTCAGGGGGAAAAAAAAGAGAAAAAAAAAGAAATTGACCCATTCTCTGGTAGGAGGTTTGACCCTCAGAAGCTGTTAAATAAATCAATAGCCTTTAGCGTATGGCTTCCCCGGAGGCTAGCTAGCGTGGTGAGCTAACCTGCTTTGGTCGTCGGTCCAGTGGATGTGAGCCCTGTGTGTGTGTGTGTGTGTGTGTGGGTGTGTGTGTGCTTAAGGTTGCTCGGGGGCTGCGTTTGATGTGACTGTGTGGAATCAAAAATTGTGAAAAGTTGCCCTTAGGATCTGCAGTATGCTTTGCAAATTGCGTGCGTGTGTGTGTGAGAGAGAGAGAGAGAGAGAGAGAGAGAGAGAGACAGAGAGAGAGAGAGAGAGAGAGAGAAAGAGAGGCAGAGGCATGCTCTCTAGGGACCCTTTGCACTGCTCATAACCCATAACCCCCCTCAGGACTCTCTGCTTTAGGAATGCATACACACACACACACACACACACACACACACACACACACACACACACACACACACACACACACATAGAGGACTCTCTGCTTTAGGAATGCATACACACACACACACACACACACACACACACACACACACACACACACACATAGAGGACTCTCTGCTTTAGGAATGCATACACACACACACACACACACACACACACACACACACACACACACACACACACATAAGGGACTCTCTGCTTTAGGACTACATAATGGATCTCAGCGGGATTCTGAGCCATGCATGCATGCATGTGATGTGTAACCCAAGCCTGAGGTTCAGCAGAGTGTCTTAGCTGCATTTACACCTCCGTAAGCGGCCGCTCTCACTGAACGCCGTTTTCTGCTCTCAAAACGCGAGTGACAAAAACATGCAAGGTCGAAAGTGATAAATGTACGTTCTGTTGCTATGACAGCTACATTTGGCTAATCCGCTAACCCCCTGACTTAGCTATGACTGGCAGCTAGGCAACGGCCCGTTGTTGAAGAAAACGTGACTTCAAAAGTTAAACTAATTTTCAACTTTGAGCACTTGTGATTTTTAGTTGCTTGTATTTTTTTTTACCTTGCGCCTAGCACATTTGTACGCCAGGCGCGTATCAGCGGTCAAGTCGCATCGTTCCGTAGGAAAACTATAGAATTCAAGCACCTGGAGGGCTGCTAACTCTGCAACACAGCAGGAAAGCAAACTGGGACTCTGGCGATGGTCCTAACGTTAGCTAAAG